>DWMG01002448.1:0-13236 GCA_018244855.1 Elbella merops
CCGCGCCCAGCGCCGCCACCACGCGCGTCGTCAGCGCCGTGCCCAGCGAGCGGAGCAGCACCGTCTCCCATATCACCAGCCCGAGTTCGCCGACCTGCTCCAAGAAAAAGAGTAGCCTCAATGCTTATATAAATCAAGTGTGGTGAATTTCACACATCTTAATGAATATTACCGGCAACACTAAGGTGTGTAGTTTACCACAATTTTTCTTTACAATAATAACAAATGATATTTTATGTATTTAAATATGGAACGTAAATTCGTATATTGTAAAGACCATGACATGAAACATTGATGTATGCGACCGAAAATCTAAAATCTATGAAACCTACCAGTTTGTTCAGGTTTTGTTTGTCCAGGAGAATAAAGTAAAATTTGAAGAAGAAGATACATGTCTAGAGGAAGAAGAAAATAATTAAGAGTTGAAGAAGATACTTAACTTTGACAATCGACTGACTTTTTGACTCAAAAAAAACTCCACTCACCTCGAGTTGCCTGGAATCGTGCTCAGTGCTGCTGACTGTAGCCGCCGAACCATATATTATTTCTGCATCTGAAATCTAAGACACATTTTGTTATAATAATAATAATATACACAGGATGCTTATCTACGTATAATTTGAACCTTGACCTTCTTGACTTATTACATCAATATGTAAATAGAAAAACATACGGTTTATTTCCGAAAACAATGACAATATCGATATTAAAATCGATTATTTTTAGACGTATCCAATCCGAGAAACAGATATTATGTATATGAAACCTAACATAATTAAAAACTATAAAGCCAATGGCCAGCTTCATATTTAATTATCTATTTAAAGGTAGTTATTGTAGGTATCTATCGATAGTTCTAGATGCTTAAACAAAACCTTTATTGAACTATCATCATATTTCCAGACTACATATATTGACTGCTGAAATGGTCTGCACTATTTTGTGATGTCGCCAACAACACTCACTTTCTGTCTCTTGACGTGCTGAAGGTTGAGGTATGAATATAAACTGTTGAGGTAAGCCACGCCCTGGCTGTACTCGTTCCACGCGGTCACATACCTGGAAAGAGGCAGATCAAGTTAAGTAAAACGTACGCGGTTCAGCAGCCCTTCGGAGCTATCGGTGTAATGAAATTAGTAGTGTTAAGAGCTAAATCCGGGTTTGTGGGTTCAATTCCTTAACGAAATGATCATTTGTTAAATAATGACACGTCTGAATGTAAAATTATGTATACAAGTACATATGTACATATATAACATGTATCTAGAAATGAATATATGTATCTAGTTACCACACCACAGGCTGTTTAGTTATGAAGCAAATATGTGAGTTATCCAAAGATATCATATAACATCACATTTGTATTTCCCCGAAGTGTAGTACTCCCTCGTTTCACCAGTACTTATACGTCCCATGGAATATCGTGCGAGCCTATTGCTAATAAACATTTATTATTATTACCTCGTGAGCAAGCCATCTCTGAAGTCGGTGCTCTCCAGCGGCGCCTCACCACGCACTCGCTCTAGCAGCCCGCTGACGTGCTCCTCCAGATGTGATCTGGTAACCAGCAACAATATTTTCTTGTTAGGTTTGTTTGGTTTACGATAATTGCTGGACATAGGCAGCTTCAATAGCATGCCGCTGAGCTGGATCATGAGCTCTTTGCATCCAACCACTGCCAGCCATATACGAGGATAAAACAATCCGTGTGTGAGAGACATGGAGTGTCATATCGATACACCATACCTGGTCTCATCGTAGAGCTTGTCGGCGAGAGGCTCCGGATGTGCTACACACAGGGCATACACGTCGGAGAATCTGCTGTTCCACACCGCCCGCTCAACGGACTTTAACGACACCACGCCTGCCACCTGCAAATATTATCGTCATCATGATATAAAGTGTAATTGTCAATATTGCCAAATTAGAATAAATATAATTGCCTAGTTAACCAAAAAAATTTAGAATTGTATCAGTATGCTAATTGCTATTAATAGTACCATTCTTCGTAGGTCTATACCTATTCGTACCTAGTTTCTAACAAACCTGGCCTTTCCCTCGTATTCCTAAGCCTGTTTTTCTCCTCGACAATCCAGTCGCACCCTTCCTATTTTTTATTCCAGCTTCTTTCGCTACCCCTTCTTAAGTCATTTTGTATAAGAGTCTTAATGACTACACCATAATAATAAACACGAAGACATTGCTATTGATATCAAAAACAAAACCACTTACAGTCTCCTTGAGTTTTGCCCAAGTCTCGTCGAAGTCGACGTTCCTCGGCTTCAAAGACATCATCGAGACCCCGAGTCGTTATGTTGTGTCTGCAACAGATAGAACCTAACTTCAAATCTAAGAACCGTGCGAAGGGTTAAAGATGCGATTTCAAAACGGGACAATATTTCTTCATCACCATCGCCACTGTCATCAACCTTTTTATTGTTCCACTATTAGACTCGAATCTCCTTTCAATAGAAACTTTAAACCCATAATGCACCGCGCTTATCAAGTGCGAGGGGACAGATTTCGCACACATTACAGAACATTCTGGAAAATGTATACTGTAGTTTCCTCGCGACGTTTTGCTTCACCGTTACAGCAAGTAATGTATAATTCAGTTTTATGTTAATACGAGTAATATTTTTTATCCAATGTTGTCGTTCATGAAATTGCTTAAAAACTCGTCGGGTTATAAATGTTACAGGTGATACGAGTATAGTTCGTAACTTTGGTGTCAATGCGACATTAACTCTTTACGACATGACGTAGACATTTATAGGAGAGAATCAATCTGTCTGTCTATTACTTTATCATTTAGCAACCGCGGAATCCACTACAGTGTAATTGGGTATGCATGTAGCTTGAATTTTTTTAAAAGGCACTATTTAAAACACCTTTTTAAATTAAACCCTCAAAATTAAACCCTCAAATTACACTCGGTTTACTCACAGATAGAACTGTGGTCGACAACTAATATAGCACATTTAAATCCGACCGCAATATAATTCCAAATAGTTCGGTCGACGCACTGTTAGTGATACACAAAAGTAAATTAATTAATGAATTCCCAAACAATTGTTTTTATTTCAAAACAATGTATTTACCTACATTTCTGATATTAATTATTTACACTCAGAAGTGACCTTACTGGTTTATGGATTTTTTTAAATGATTTTTTCTGTAATAATAATACCTCAAGACAACTGGACAACAAATATGATCACCTGGTTTTTTAAAACAAGTAGAGCTTGTATGAATTAGACTGCTGATGAACTACAGATGTATATTACGATACAAGATAAATAAATTTATGTATGCAAAAAATACAGACATATACATCTTACAAGCAGAAAAGGATTTCTCCCCATAAACATAATGTAACACAAGGTAATTTTACAAATAAAGTTGACATAACTGTTTCCAGAATATTATATATACATATTTCCAGAAATTTAACCACATTTCTCACCCTGACAATCTTTTGCTGGCTATGATGTAGAACTGCCAAATAAATATTGATGCAAGGGTTTTACATCTTCATTAAAATCAAACAATATTGCTTTATTTTTAAAGTGATTCAACTAGCTATGAACCTTAGAAAAAACCTTGTTCATGAAACTGTACTAGCAGACACAAAACTGAATTCTAAGACCAAATAAGACTATTAGCAAACACAAAACCGAATTCCAATTAATTTTAATATCATACAGATTTTAAACTAGACATGAATTCCACTAAACACGTAAGATTGAAATCAATTGATTCTACAAAAGGAAATCACAAATCATGTATGCCTCAAATTGGTTAAATTTTACAAACATTTATTCATGTACGCGACACATTTCATCGTTTGATTTGTCATGCTATAAAACTTTTTACGTTTTTACATAAAAGGTTCCTGAAAACAAAGAATCACTCCATATGTATTTGTGTCACTCTAAGAATAGATATAACAACGCAAAATGTTCAACTGCAATGCCAAAGAATAAATGTTTAGTAAATTCTGATCCAAATTAATAGGAATAATACATCACTTGGACAGGAATCTAGATTTCATGAAAAACTACAAAAACATGAAGAGCTAGAATAAAATAGACATTTAAATTCAGTACTTAGAAATCTGAGTTGCTGAGATTCAGACTAATACCATAGTATCACAAAGACAACTATAAAAACAATGGTCTGGATAGTTTTACAGATGAAATCATGAATTAGGCAGAAGTATGCTAAGGCATTCAGACAACTGATAAGCTACTAATGTGAATTTTAAATGTAACATCACACCTGCAATCCCCGAAGGAATAGGCAAACAAGTATAGTACATTCCCACTTTTCACCAGTTACATTGATGTCCCATGGAATAAGCGGTGAGCCTATTGCCATGCACCAGGTACTGATCCAGACTCCAAGTCACTACTGGAGATCCTAAATTAGAAAAATCCAATAGTACCCGACCTGGGATTGGATCCCATGACCTCCTGATCGGTAGTCACGCTTACAACCACTCGTCCAATGAGGCAGTCAATTTAAATTTTGAACTACATGTAACACACTTATACAGATGATAGAAGTAATATACAAAGAACGAAACAATAGTGTCATTTGTCTTTGACTCAATGGAATTATTCGCATGTTAAGGTTTAAAGGAAAAAATTATTAAATAAAGTGAGAAATCACACACAACACAAATATTTGTCCTGGGTGAGAAACAAACCTATGACCCCCAGCTCAGAAGACGAGTTCACTAAACACTAAACCAATAACTTAGCTATGACTATTAGTTAAAAGTATATATTATGTATATAAAACATATAGCACAAAAATAATATATCAATGATATAATCACTTGCTAATTATTTTGTGAATATTTTTAGAACAGCCATCTATTTACATAAATTATACAGCATATGAAATGAAAATACAGTAGTGCTTAGCATTTTCTTTAGCATTTTGGCCACAAGAGCCACAGCCACAATAGTATTAATAAACCAATAAATTTTTCATACTCAGAACTTACTATAATATTTCCTACTAGAATGTGTCATAAACATTGAAAAAACAGCCAAATATAATAATGGTCAAACCCAAAATTAAATTGTCACTTAAAATTCGTCTTAATTCATTATTAAGACATATCTGCCAGGAATTGAATCCTGAATCTTCTATGCATTGAACTGATATATTGTTCAATGTGCAAAGTGGCCAGGGTCAGTAATAATTGAAATAAAATACTAACAGTTGTTCCTATTTAATTGTGAATGAACTGTTTGAATCATTTGAATTCTCAAATGATTATTTAGCATTTGTGTAATAAAAAAAAATTGGTTATAATTTTGTCAATAGTTGATATATGTGACAACACTTAATTGCAACTAAGATAATTGAAATCAAATCACATTTTAATTATGTGAAAAAAACAAAATATCACAACCTCATTGTTGTATGCATTTAATAAAGTCCAAGCCAGCTTCTGAATAAATAAAGTTTTGAATTTACAGTATAATATACTTCAGGATATGGTTTAAGTAACATAGCCCAAATATTGTGCTATAATACACTTGGTATGCTATAGTAAATATGACTGTCCAAAGATAAAGTAATCAATGGTGATTCTTATGAAAATATGAATCAACTTTGCATCTTTGAAAAAAACTTTCAGAACACAAAAAAAAAAAAAATGTAAAAAAAAAAAAAACATGTAACATGTCACAAAACTAACATGTATATGAAATGTGAAAGAATTATTGTACTTTCATGCAATTGTAAAAGAAATTCATTGTGTTTTAATTACAAAATGATGTTAAAAAATAGTCTACCTTGATTTTGAACTCTCAAGCTGCAAGTCATTTTATTTCAAGATATTTAAGATTGTGAAAGGTACTTACCATCAGTAGCACATAGAGAGCAATACTATTTTTTTTGTAAACAAACGTATTAGCAGGTCGAATAGGAATTTCAACCAGTCATTGTAGCATTGTTATTGTAACAGCAGCAGGAGTGCGGGAGGAACTGAGGTCAACAGCACAATATGTGAGGATGTCGTACTTTAGGTGCCCAACGAGAAACAGTCTGGACTGCCGCGCAACAGACTTGGCAGCGTGACAAAAACAAAACCTACGACCATCGCTCGGACGAAAATTACTCAGCATAATAACACAACACCAAAATAATTTATTGATATTCACGAATACGTAAACCTACCTCTTCGATCCTTTGTATCCAGACACCACTTTGCCACTTTATTTAACAATCAGCTGCGTTCAATTACTAAGTTTTTGTTTCGTACTGCGCTTAATATATAATCAAATAAAAATATTCCGTGAAGTTCGCGAGTTCAGAAAATGCAGATTCTCGATGTGATATGACATTTGTTTTTTTTTAAATTGTTACGACATCAACAGAACAAACAGGTTTTGTAAGGGCTTGGATAATTTGGTTTTAGCTGCATAAATGAGCACACGACACGAAACGTTTTGAATGTCTTTCAGTCACGAAAGTCAGTAAAAAATATTAAAAATTATACAAGTATTTACAGTAATCCAAAAAATAATGCTTATATGTCCCCGTAGGGGTAGGCAGAAGAATGTATTACACTCTCACATTTCACCAGTTACGTTTACGTCCCACGGAATAGGTGATGAGCTATTGCGATACACCGGGCACAGATCGAGACTCCGATTGACTAATAGAAATTCTAAATTAGAAAAATGTGATCTAATTCCAAATTAGAAAAAATAATACTAAAATGCTTAACGAAATAACTATTCGAGCAATATATTTTTTGGTGACTTTGTATTTGGTAATGTTGTGTGCTACTTACCGTTGTGCGTTAGAAAAACTGAGCGAGAAATATAGCGATCCGTTACAAAGTTATGGTAAATAACAAATCGAAGTGTTTTCTTGGGCAATCAGTATTTTTGATGGATAAAGCGAATTTTTCTTAATATAGAAATAAGATTTCATGATATGTTTTTAAATAGCACCTCAATAAAATTTATTGATGAAACAAAATATATTATGTTGTATGTTATCAGAACAAAAACACAAGTATCTTTTCTTATTGTTTTATTCGTAATAAAAATTGTCTTACATTCGTTAATCTGTACAGTTAATGACCACAAACCTTCAACCGGAAATCTAATTTCACAAAAAGTCGTGTTTAATATATATATGTCCAAAATATTTTTGACAAATTAATTATGTGCTTAAAGCGCTAAAACCATAATTATAATCCAATATGGCCGCCTCGTGAGAACTTTCTGTTTGAGCCAGATTATTAGAAACAAATTTAATTTCTGCATGAAAGTAGATAAATAAAGCCTTCATTACATCATTTTTATACGATAATTTAATAAAATATATTTCAATTACGTTATCAAGACGGTAGGAATTCCTATTTATAAGGGACGTTTTTATATAAGACGTAATATTTCTTTAGATGCTATTAAAATTACCATTGTATGCAAAAATATTCATTATTTATTATTATCATTACATGAACCTGTTTTCACGTTTATTCAAGTGGTTAATGGTTTCGCTATATCATTGTTCAGCCAGGCAAAAAAATGAAACGGTGACAGCGGTCAAAATACTAATGTACTCGTAGGATTATTTAGGGACATTCTCACATTCTCGGTGTATAAAAGTGTTTGTCAAAATGTATTAAGTTATGGTGGCGTTGTGGTCGTAAGCGAATAAATTTTAAATAGGTCAAGTTAACCGATTCAATGCAGCTCTCTTTGATGGCATTACTGTGGTGCCATCCGCACGAAATCGGTTAATAAATCAGGATTTAATACATTGTTTCACACTACATCAATAGATGAGATTTAGTATTCAACGGTTCTATGTACTGTTGTTGTCATCAAAAATATATTTTTTTCTCACTTGGCACAGTTCACTCCGCCTACAATTCGTAAATAGTATTAATCCTTTTTGTATTTTTCAACTGTTAGTTTTTTCAACAAGCGTATTTTGGGTGGGTATTGGCTCTATTGTATGCGTATACGCACGCTTCGTTTCTCATGCGCATTTCGTACAAGCGTAGGCGCGCTACTACGCTGCTACCCTCGTGTATACACCCGAGCTGCCTACGACCCTCCCCCCCGCACTGCACTGAAGCAGACACAAAACGAAACATTTGTTTTATTGATGCCTGAAATAAAACGCACCGAAAATACGCTGGTATGAAAGAGCTCTTATTTTCTACTTAGTTTTGGACACTTCAATTTGTCTCCCATTTAAGATAATTCTCATCTCTACTCTCTGTAATACCCATACACAGATTGCCAAAGTAGCAACACTGGCGCCCTTATTTTTTTCTTCTCTTTTTTGCCAAGACTTACCTAATCTGCTTTGCGATTATTATTATCATATCAAAAACAGAATTCAACTAATATTAAATCGTTAATAAGCATAAAGATAGATAGTGATCGTGATAAGCTAAGACAGTGATAGCCTAGTAGTTAAGAATTTAGCCCCTCACTCTGGGGGTGCCGGGTTCCAATGCATGACGCGCACCTCTTTACAAAAGCGCTTTTTAAATTTAAATATCACTTGCTAACCGTGAAGGAAAACATCGTAAGGAAACCTGCATATGTCAGAATTTATAAAAAAAAAATATTTTCTAAGGTGTGTGAAGTCTGCCAACCTGCACTTGGCCAGCGTGGCAGGCTATGGCCTTAACCCTCTCAATATGAGAGGAGACTCATATTCCAACAGTGGAATTATAATGGGTAGATTATTATTATTATTATTTAAGCGTAAAGAGTTAAATATGGCTTTATTTTTCTACTTGTTCATTATAATTAATAATTCCGGTTTCTTTTAATATAAATGTGTACAAAAAGTATACCATTCTTCACTGTATGTATTAACTCCTTGAATTTTCAAAATTCTAACTCCTTGAATTTTCAAAATTCTCTTTTATTCTTTTCATATCAAGCCAGTTATATGAAGCCAAAGACATTATTATACAAACACAATATAAAAACCAAAAATGATTAAAGTAATAAATTGAATTGTCAATAAAATTATCCCTTATATACACCTAAAATTCCATTCAAATTTCTTCAATTCCACACAAATCCTTTGATATGATATCAAAAATCTATTACAATTTATCAAAAATAGCTACTGACCAAGACATGATTTGAAATTTAGCACTTTTCACAACTCAGGATTCAATTAACATCCTCACTATGATGAACGCTTTTAAATTATTTTCAATAACTATATTCAAATAAAATAAACTTTTACCATTACTGACAAACAGTAGCAAGTCAGGAACTTGCGAGGCCTGTCTTCGAATTCTTTCCAGAATTCTTTCATCAAATCCAAAACACATACACTTGTAAATATATGCAAAATTAAAGCATATATAATGTATGAAATAAAAGCCCTAAATGATGAAACAAAGCAATAATTATAAAATCAAATGATAAGGAAACAAAAGAAAAAAAACAAATTTCGATAATAATTGTGTAATTCTTCCTTATTGATTAAGTATTAATAATAATAAAATAACATTAGTCTTCTTCGTAAATGGCAATACAATTTTGAACATTAATTAAAAAAATATCTACATGACGTTGGTACAAACTTCACAGTTCCACGCCCCATGCTTGACATTAATATATAAAAAATACGATTACACGTCTGGATACTGGCAACACTAGCATCCGCGCACAAGTATATTGGTTTTAATAGGTGCTTGCACGGATAGTATTGCTACAGGTTTTTTTTTTTTTGCTGAGCTTATTATCTCCCTTTGGTCAGAGTTACAAGTTACAAGCAAAAATATACACATTATTTATATATATATATATATAATAACTTATTGTAAAATTATAAAAACGGTTATCACTTTAATACACCATATCTATCCATATCGTTATTCCCAAGTCTTTTTATTGTTATTAATATTGCATTTAAAAATGAAATTGCATACTTCACATCACATCAGAGAAACAATCAGGCTCATCATTTACAATATCAATATAATATGTAATTCTTTTTTTAAGTCGCCTACAACTGAGGTACCCTCGACACTGAGAAACAAAATGATGAAAAAGTAGTTTAAGCAATTAAAATGTTTCAAAGTAAATGTTTCATGAAATGAAGATAATAAGAAAAAATAGGAGAAAACCAACTTTCATAGCTAAAGAAAACTGTCAGCCAGCCCAGCTAGCCGGCCATCGACATTTGAAGTAACAGACGACTATAATACTACTTACCTTTGATGAAGGTAAGTAAAAGTACCTTATCATTATTAAATATTTGTTTGAACCAGTCCGAGGGCAGACCATTAGTGTAAAAAAAACGGAAATATCACTAAATTGAATCAATACAAAAACCAGTTCACCGCGACAGTCGTAACAATGTATATAAACATTACAAGTAAATACAATAATTGTGACAGAAATACCTAACAACTAGAATAACATTGACTTACAGGACGTTAATCGCTTTTAATTGATATTAATACAAGTTTAATGTTATAAATAAGTAGATGATAAACGAATCAGTAACGGTTTTGATGTTTCTGATCTGTCTTCAAGTGATTTCTACATGAACCTTAAAAATGTTAATCATTCTTTCTCATGTATTGCCTAAAGCTAAGGTGTAGAAATATATATTTAATGTCTAACAGCATTCTTCCTCAGTCAACTCTGACTGATGAAGGATGCATAGTAGGTACATACTTTATTTTCCTTATATATTCTTTAAAAAATATGTAAATAAAAACAATATTTTTACATATAAAACACAAATATAAAATCTAACATATGATATCGATTACATTAATATTAATTTGAAAAAAAAAGACGATTGTAACCTAAGAAATTGAATAATGCACAGCATTAATTCAAATTATACAATTATACCTTTTTTTTTTTTACAAAAGAAGCTATATATATATTCATTCCACTTTTTATTTATAACACACGTCGTCAACATATAAAACAATACATGCTATTAAATTTCCGACCTTAAAATAATACATAATACAGTATACAATCACTTAAACACAGACAAACAACCATCAAAACCGATACAAATTTCACAATCTTATACATTAAACAATAATATAACACGGAGTTTATTACACAAATCTATTTACAGTTTAAACACAAAAACACAGAGTAGACAAGGAATAGAAGTTGCACGAGCAAAAGGCAATCTTTCTGAAAAAAGTTCGCCTCCAATAATTTCGACGACTGTGACATAACTTAAAAATTTGTTTGCAGTGATGTTCAAAGCGTGGAAACGGCATAACTGTCGTTACTAGAGGTCGCCACGTGCCATTTCTATTTCACATTCTGTCTGTGTTCAAATCTAGTTTTGGTAAACGTGCTTCATGTTAATTTTACTCAAGGTATCTCTATAGAGGTGCATTGGCTTGTTATAGCAAGCTATAGAACTAGTTCTAATAGTATCATAAATGCGTTCAATATCGATAACTGTCGAAACGTGGGAGTGTACTACACTCCTCTGCCTACTCCTTCGGGGGAAATACAGACGTAATGTTATGCGAACAATTAACGATATTAGGTACATATTTTGATTTTACCTGGGTATAATCTAAGTTTAAATATGTGTCACAATTTCAATGACCGGTTATATCTTGATAAAGACATTTTTAAGAGCAAAGCCTTCAAAGCTGCAAATAAAACACAAAAGCACTTTTTGTGCCCTATTTGAAGTGTTGAATGTCACAGCGCTCTAAACATACTTTACAATATCACGACAAATTTTCGAAAGCATTACTTTTTAGTACCTGTACAGTATCATATCTAAATATTTCAAAATTAATGAAATTTCAATCCACCATAGAAATACATTGAATAAATATACATTAATACTTCCTTCTTCTTGTTGATTGATGGTAGTGATTTCCAAGCCAACAACATTAGTATAAGTGGAGACCATGAAATCTGTTGGAATGACACACTTCACTTGGTCTTCACTACATTTTCAATATTTTTCACATGGCAGTAAAAATATCACTTAAATGTAACTTCTTTTTATCTATATATATGTGTATACTCTATGCATATTGTCTTTTATTTGTAAGAGATACTTTGAATAATAATACAATTATAAGGAGTAAGGAAATAAGTAGTAGTAGTATGGAAATAATATTCATATGTTTATTGTAAAACTCTAAAATTAAAAATATACAAGAAAATCATGTTGATCATCAGGAAAATAGGTTTCTCAATTGAAATAATCGAAAGAAATAATATTTAAAATGTTATAAATGTCAAATAGGTTACAAAATTCAATTGTAATAATAACATACCACAGATTAAAAATAGCTTAAAAAAGACAGATAGATAATCAATACTTTAAAAGATGAAAAAACTTAAAATTATTTATCTTCAAGAATGTATATGAATATAATGTATGGGAAGTATATAATAAATCATTATTCAAAGTAGCCCTTGGAACACTTGTCTTTTCAATTCCGTCATCACCATAATCGTCATTGTCGCTATTACCATCAATCGTTCAATTCCATAGTATCTGTAAATACTTTTACATACACATCTGTTGTTATTTTACATCAAATTATTAGTTTCATATTTTAGATATAGATTATAACATGTTTTCGATCAATTCCTATTAAGTAAAATCCTTTTTTCTATTGAACATTATTTTAAAATATTATGTGTATGATATAATTAATTATATAGTATGATTTTTCTAAACTAAAATTCCAAATTATTCAATTCAATCTAATCAAATCTATTAGTTAAATGTCTTTATAGCGGATTGGGAATTCTTATAAGACTTTACATATAATTCAAAACAATGGCATATGTAGAAAGTATTTCTTAATTCACTGTGGATGTGGTAAGATAATTTGTAGCTGATAATTGATCTTCCATCCAGTGTTCATCAAGGTTGAATGATTATATTCACTTTGGGTGTACATTGAAAATGTTATGATAAAAAGAATTAAATATTCTTTGTAGTAATCTTCAAAACACTCTTGAATAGCTATTTAAAAAATCATAGCACTATGTTCCGAAACTATAACATTTTTTTGCATGTGTGTACATCTTAGAAGAAACATAAGAATAAATAAGTATTAACAATTAATACTTCTTCCAAAATGTTTTACATACAATAAAAATTAAATTACAAATTAATGTATTCACTCTAAATGTACAATCAAAGTGGTCACATATAAACCAGCCTTAATGTATCATATCATCAGTTGAAGGAACCGTT
>DWMG01002449.1:0-13235 GCA_018244855.1 Elbella merops
GGACCGCCCCAAGTCCAGTTGATGCGGATGAAACCTCAATTTACAGCGAGTGGTGCGTTGGAGGAAGGTGACACGGGCATTAGGTCAAATAGTTCTTCGGAGCTCTCGCCGTTGTAGAGCCGGTAGAACACGCAAATACAAATAAAAATAATAATAATCGACCTATTTATCACTCCACTGTTGGAATATGGGCTCCCTTTGCGGTAAAGGAAAACGTCGTGAAGAAACCTACACACCTTAGAATTAAAAAAAATATTCTAAGGTATGTGAAGTCTGCCAACCCGCATTGGGCCAGTGTGGCAGACTATGGGCTTAACCCTCTCAATATAAGAGGAGACCCATACTCCAACAGTGGAATTATAATGGGTCGATTATTGTTATTTTATTTTATTTTTACTTATTTTATCAACTACATTGTGTCGGTATTTTGCTTTCATTATAACCCTAACAAATTTATTGTTTTTCGTGGTATACATGTTATCAGAATTATACATAATAAGTAATTATCCATAGCACCCGAAACATGATATATCGCCTATCAATTCATTAATGCTATTTAGAATTATATCTACAGATAGAAGTACTGTAACAGTTAAAAATAATTCACATTATGCAGCGTATGAAACTTATAAAAATATTACCGAATTAAATTTGAGGATATTTTTAACTACACACGTAAATATAAGCATATTGAATGCGTCAACAACTTTATCTAGCTACCTACCAGGTTTTCAATGTCACACTGTGTTTGTAGACGTCTAAGAGATATAAATAATGATTCACGACTCGTTTCCTTCGAGACTCTTTTATACACCAGGTAATATAGCTTCTTTTTTACAACTATTGTCAACTTGTTTTTATTTGTTTCTAATCATTTATTCTCTTTTTATAATTCCTACCTTTAAGCCTAATAAATGACTTCACCCTAAAAACCAGAAGCTAAAACGCGTGTCGATATAAAGTTTAAATGAAACTTTAACAGCTTGTTCAAAGTGAAACGATTTATCTCGGACCCAGGGTATGATCACGTCCGCTCCTATTCATAACATTAACTGTAGACGTATACCGGATGCAATGATCGCTTTTGTTCAATAATCTGCATTTCCTCTTGCTTTTTTCATACAGGAAACAAATTGAATTCATCGTTTGTATAGGTACTAATAAATTGGTATTAAAATATTAGGTTTTTTACTCCAACATAGGTAGGTACTTCTGTTGATTAATTTTGTTTTTATCTGGGTTTCTGGGTGTCTGTTTCAATAAACAATTTTTATGTGCCCAATCTAACAGATTAACATTACACTATCGGACGCTAAATGCTCACCATCGCTTATAGACGTAAGCAATATCAGAAGAGTAGACTATAAATCAGTTTTTTTGTAACCACTTTGTAACTACAATACAATACTAGCCCTGTCAATCAACCTCATTTCGAAACTGAAAAAAACTCGTCCTATGATTGTATTACAATCAGCTGTCAGATAAAACTTCGTTGGGTGTTATCGTACGCTTATCGCAAATGCAGAGGAATGAACGAAAAATAACAGTATCGTTCTCAGTTCAGCTCATAAAAGTTGAACTGGCCACTGTCTTTATTGAGTTTTAATTAAAGAATGCTTTACCCCTCGATCATAAACTGGTATGTCATCGCGTTGACCTCCGGCGGACAGCGTTAATACTCACGAACTAACACTACTTTATATGTATCCCCGATCAATTTCGTTTGTCCCCTGACTCATATCCACGACCGATAATTAACGTACATGTATGTTACATGACTAACGTTGGTGAAATTATTTCGGTGTAGTCATACCTATAGCTACAACACTGAATTTCACGCTTCAGTTGTCTAATATGTGTAATAACAATAATAATTTTTCGCGACAATGCATGCGAGACCGTCGTATTCTAAAGTTGGAAAAATCTGTAATGTCTGATAAATGGTGTTTACTTGAATTCCTCAACTTAGCGGTCAGTTACCGGTGAATGGATTATCGGGCCGGTCTAATGGAATTTGTTTTGCATATATTACGAAGGTACTTTTTATTTACTGGATGTTTTCCATCGGTTGCACATATATACTAAGAAAATAAAGTTTTAAAATTGTACATGGACCTTAGACTTACTCTAACATTGACGCTGTAAATAATAATATTAAAATATTCCTACAAAATGACATGGCGTACAACACAAAAACGTTGAGTTTCTGATGAAATCACAAAAAGCAAATGTCTTCACGCGACCACAGTTTGAATCGATTCTTACATTGGGCGAGCAAAAACTCAGTTTTTGTCAGCATTCCATTGTGCAGCACTCTTGAATGTGGACTTTGAGCCCGTTTTAAATGTTATTAAGATGTGTTCTAGCTTAACTCGCGTCTATGCTGCTCCCAATTTGTAATGGGCGGGAGCTCATCAAGAGGCCGCATATAGGTCCAAAAGAAAAGCTATCCTGAAAAACATACTCTATTATCAAACAACGTTGATTAGTAAAATAACGTTTTTTAATATAAATCTAAATATTTCTAATATGATTATATACCGGTGTTATCTATATAACTGCTTAATGCATTGAAACACAAATCTGTAAATCCAAAACATTTTAGGCAAAGATAATCTCAAAGCCGTTGGGGGATTATCAGAACTGCATTCAGTCTACATGCTTACCTACACATTCCACAGAAGTATGTCATTCGGCGAGGCTGACTCATGTATCATCTTGCTGGTTATTATATTACAACGCTGAGAACAATACTATTATAATGCCTACTGTAAATGAGTATGCTTATGAAGTATTTCGATTCGTATTAAATCATCACTACCAGCATAATATTAGTACCTTCAACGAACAAATGGCAATATTTTAATATTTTGAATGTTGAAAAAAATTTTCACTCTATTTTGTTTCATAATATGTTTTATCATTTTCACATTTCATTTTCTTTTTTTAACTTTTTATTTCAACACGTTATTTTAATAATATGTTCATATGCAATCTATTTAGATTCAAGTTATAAAATGTTGAGATTTAAGTACCTACATTAATTTCAATATATCACGCAAAGTTCTATAGTTACGAGTAGGTATTTAGGCATTTTATTCGTTAAATTTTGATTGTTATACATACAATACGTAGGTAATCCAAGTTTTTCCAACATTGAGATTTTAATTTTTTTTATTTATTTATATTTGCTTTTCTCAGAATTAGAGATATTGGAGAATTTCTAAGGAGAAACAATAAATGCAACACAAATTGTGTTCCCTTCCAAAAAATCGGCAATACCCAAGGAATGAAATATGTTCTCGGGTCTCATGTATGTATTTAAACTGATTTTTTGCACACCTTGAATTTGTACTTAGAATTCTGTGTAGTCCTGACTTTGGTTATTGCAACAATTGCAAATAAAAAGATTTATTACGATACAATGTGAACTGCCGGTGTGAAACATAATAGGCGTAGGTATGGTACAATAAATAGGAATATTATCGTCTTCCTCTTTGGACAATTCCAATTCCACTTGGAACGCATTCAAGTATCATCTAAAAGAGGAAGATGAAGAAGGAAGTGCTTCAAAAAGCCAACAAAACCCGTATCAAGTGCTGTCCGACTATCCTTTCAGTTAATTGACATCGCATGAGAATATCCCGACATAGTTGCACGATTATTTCCCATTGGTCGAGTCGGCGTCAACAATTGCCCACAAATGGACGACAATCAGCTTCAATTCAGTCAATAAGATGCGAGACGACTTGTTGAGCCGTCTACTACACCGATTGTGGTGCGTCCGGTGTCCAATATATACCCTTTGTGAATAATATGCGCATGCAAATTTGATGGATAGGGTCTTCCGGGTGTAACGAGCTATCCGCTCAGATGGGAGTTAAATTGGAAAATTGCAGCTCTTTACTTGTGCGATACATATAGCTTCATGAGAATTAAAATATACTAATGCAATAAATGTGCTGTCTTTTGTGCTTCGAATATTGCTGCGCCCTTAAAGTCTAATTCTAATGGAACTTAATTTTCTCTTATTAGTAGGAACATCACGTGTTCCTGCCAGGGAACTTTCTCGTACGAGCTGATAGCATTCATTTCTTTCCAACTTCTTATGGTTAAGAAGTATTTTATTAAGCTTCGTTATAAGTTTCACTTTAACTAATGTGTTAACGGCGTTTCCAATGTGATTTGAATAACTATGTGTTTGTTAAACCTTGTTTGGATTGTTGTGTAATAGTCGTCGATACCCCGATAGCATTGATAAATTTGACCCCTGGTTCCTCTCTCGGTATAAGCGAAGTTAATCAATGGCCCCTTTAAAAGATACTATAACATTTTGTCCCTTTCAAAGACTCTGTGATATCTATTTAATGAGCAAATGAATAATGTATAATATTAAGACTCAAGATCGTAAGATCATAAATAGTGAGAAAAGCTCATTACTCACTTTTTGTTATTAAATTTATTACCGTAAATATTCTATTCAACGTTCAAGCTTCTTACGCACTGTACATTTTAATGTCTTTGCTATTAATAAAAAATTGAAATTTCTGATCAAATTTTTGGTTGATTAAATGGTCACAGAAGTAAAGGTACGAAAAGATAGGACGCTGTTAAATTTGAAATGTCCGAGAATATAAGAATAGCTCGATCAATTAAATACATTTTGGTTGATAAAAACTTGTCCGATAGTTGTTTGCTTTTTATTGCAACTGTAACACGTCGCGGTTGTAATGAAATTTCATACTTTTTTTGTCCTCTGAACTGAAGACCTTTTTTCTTCAGTTTCGAAATATTCTCTCGTATACCTACGTGATTCCACAAGACAGTTATTGAAGTAAAAATAATATACGAATGACATTATTACAAAAACTTTTTATAAGGTTTTTTTATTATAATTATCGCCGGATAGTAACAAGGTTCAATTTGGGTATTAAATATTATAGACGCGTCCGTTTGTTTATATTGTACGTATCACCGCCCTTTACCGAAACATCGCGTTACATGTGAATATCTTTTCTGCATCCTATTGGATATTAAAAATTATTATCTCATCATGTCAGGCTCTTTAGCGGTGGGCCCAGAGAACAGAGTGCCAAATATACCTATCCTTACAGATTATACACTAGCTTCTCCTGCCTTTATCGCTTATTTAAGAAACACAGGAGATTTCTAAAGCTATCAATATTAAAACTTTACTCCACATTTGCTTGTAGTGAAAATGTGCCGTAAATTAAATTTACGTTGAAATTATTTTTTAAAAATTGTTCTTATTCACATGAAAAATACGGCTTTTTAGAAATACATTAATCTGTTTAGTACTTTAAAATGTTCATGGTTCGATAAACTTCAGGCCCAACCGTATGACATTTGTCCTAAAACGGCTTACAAAAGCGGGAGAATCTACAAACGTTGGTACAATGAATATTCATAGGTTGGTGATTGAATGGAGTTCTAAATGTGCAGAGATCAATGTCCACGGCGCAGTGTCAGCATGTGACCGTTGCCAGCGCATGCAACTATTTAGAGAGGAGATTGCTGTATTTTCGCTCTCTTTTCGAATAACTGTGATCTATTTTCATTTTGTTTGTCGCGGCAATGCGTTTGTGAACTTTGTCCCTTTGAGTTCGATGTGTGTTGTAATAGAAATGAGTTGGTCTCTAAGAATATCATTATACTTTGTCTGCTCCACTTTGGGTAGGTATACATTTTGAAATGTTTTTTAGAATTTTTTTCATCAGGTAGAAAAAGTCATGCGTTATAGATGGGGTTGTGGGCTGAAAAAGCTTTCGTTTTCATACCTAACTGGAAGGTTCAAATATAACGCATGCTTACCAACCTCTTTGTGTACTTGAGGAAATGCCTTATGAATGCTTAAGGTCTACGGTGCGACGTTGGACTTGCAGCTCCACTCAACCGCCCAGTAGTAGAGTTGTCAAATAGCTTTCACTAATGTACAGAACGCTGCCATACAAAAACGTATTAATTTTTCAATATATTTTATGTAGATATTTTAAAGACTAAATTTGTATTTCGCTAAAATGTATTGATTGAGAAAAGAGTAACTTTCTTTTTGTATTTAAAAATAAATATTCAATAAATGACATACCTAACCTAACCAAACCAACATTCGGAATAAAATAAGCCCTTATCATCTACAAGTTTTACACATATAGAGAACATGAGAATACTAAATTATAATAAATTGCCCTAAACACAGATTTATTGAACAAGAAAATTTCAACGTAGATGGATTCTCAATTGAAAAATTGCGCCAATTTAAAAGGTCGTTGTCCTTGACGTCACGCCACTGTTTAACAGCCAATGGCAGCGCGCCGCGCCCACCGATGGACCAATCGGAGCGCTCGGATTTTATCGATTAGTCTGCGCTCGACGCCTCTGATAAGTGATTACAAAAATATAGGTATGTGTGTGCCCCCATCACCCCACATGGTATGTGAATAAAATATAAGACTCTGTAATTGTTTACGGTTGTACCGACTTAATGCCTAATAATTGTATGTTCTCAACAAATCAAACCTGCAAACAATGTCATTATTTTAAACAACGTAATAATAACTTACAATCGTTATTATAATGTATAATGCTGCCACAAGAGCAGACCGGCTTTCCATTAGATAAGACGCCGTGGGAAACTAGGGGATACAAAAAACTAGGCAGTTGTCGCCGTATTTTGGGGAGTCCTTGCAACAGCATTGGGCGTAGGTCGGCCGAAATGGTAACATATTTTAATATATCAATACATTGATTGTAATAAGCTGTTCTCTACCCAGCACTTGGTCAGATTTTGATTTTCAAACAGAAAGCTTATTGTTCAAAACGCCGAGATTTAAATATACCGAGAGCATTTAGTTAAATATATCCTCACGAATGTAACATTACACTTAAAATCTATAAAATATACGGGTATCGATCTACACTAAAAGGAAACCATAACCTACGGCACAATGTTGCGCATAGACAAACTCACTTCCGGGTGTTTTAAATGCAACTTGTGTCCGCATAAGCGCCTGGCTTTTGAATTATGCAAAACGTTAACAGTAATATCGTCCATCTCGTATCTCGGAGGAATAGTATCTCCGGTGGTCTTGTTCTAGCCTTCATAAATTGTTGCATATTGGGAATCGCTTGGAAATAATAATTCTTTTGATACATCGATCACAATGCAGACTATTTTTTGATAGGCCATCGGCTTACTTTTCGGTAGAAGTAACATGGTAGTACTGAAATTCCAAATAGGTAAAATATTTCCAGTTTGTGAACTTGTACATCAATATATATACATCATTAGTTGTCTTCCAGTTTAGAATATTATCCACCTCTACGCTTTCGTGCTGCTATGCAGAAATACAGGTTGTAACTCGGTGTCAAGATATGTATGCACACGTATGTATGAGGTTTAACGGTTGCCTAACGACAGCAACCGAGATCGGCTGTTTTTAGGGAAATCCAACCAAGCAAACATCTCTTGCCTACCGCGCCTTATGTTATCCGAGATTATAAATCGCTTACAATCAGCAATACACCAGGGTTACGAGCGCTTTAGTACGAGAATAGCCCGCCTTATCAACATTCGTTCGATACTAGATTCATATTATGTAGCTGAACAAACAATTTATTATTAATAGAACTAAAAATCTGTTGCATCGGTACGTAGCCGATGACGCATACTCAATATTAATATTGAGATTTTAAAAATAAAAATTTTATAAAATATAATGACAATTTAGGATTTATGTGTGGAGATCTGAAAACTAGACTGATATTGTCTCTTCAAAGCAGCATTCATGAACGCATGCAGCTTATATGAAATTATGTATGTACCTACATCATAAAAGCAGCACCTACAATTTTTCTTTATAAAGTAACGGTGATCACAAGCGTTCCGGAATGCGGTACCGTAGCGATGCAGAGGCGAGCGGATAAACCACTTTGCTTATCTCTATTCTATTTCGTTCACTCCGTGCAATTTATGTTAATTCATAATGCAAGTTGCCTTATATTTATCATCTTAAAACAGCAAACCAGAACATCATGCCACCTAATGTATTAGACTTTTGAAATATGTAAAATTATATTCTACAAAAAAATAATCACAGGTACAACACAATACCTTTAGAATCAAATTAGAATGACCTTCCTTTAATTTAGACGGTCAAAAAAGTGGTCATGGACTAGTGGCTTAGTTCACGATATTTAGTTTCGGAGGTCTAGATTGCTAGCTTTTGACATGCACGTCTAACTTTATGATGTCGTGTTTGTGTTTAAAATATTTCGTTTAACTGCGAAGGAAAACATCCGCAGGAAGCAGGTTCAATACTGTGCGAGGCCCACTACACACATTATCTTAACAATGTTCGTCATACGGCCGCTTGAAGTATGCACTTACATGTTCATATTGTATAATGTAGTTCTTCCTTCCTTATTATTCCTTATATTCGTGGCCTATTACTACTTCGTGAACCATTAATTTAAGACTAACGTTTTGAGTTGGCTAACCGTAATTTTTAATCGTTGACAATTTGTTTTTGGTTACTTGCAGAGTGTACATAAAAATATTTAAACGTTCATTTCTTAAACAATTTCATCAAAATAATGAGAACAGTAGTACAGTTATGTAAAATATAGGATATTGATTGGATATCTGTACAATATCTGACCATCGACAATATTACTTACGAAAAGACTGTTAACTAACGTAAATAACACAAAAAAAAACTTATTTGCTTTCCTTTTATTGTTATCTCTATTTTAGATAATGTTTGTGTATTATGCCAGTGTTAAAATTGTCGGAATTATTAGTAATACATATAGATAAAATGCATGACGTCTATAATATCAGCAATGTCAATTTTTGATGTTTGGTTTCCGTTTGATAGTTTTAGGTAAGTACTTACTTAATATTGTTATAATAACAGTAAGGCGACGAAAATGCGCTTTTGGGAAAGCAAGAAATATAAACTCGTATCGTCGGAAAACTTTGATGAGTTCATGAAAAGACTTGGTATTGTATAATTATTTCTTTTTTAAAATCTTGCTAATCATATACCTACCTACTCATAGGTATACAGTGGGTTCGATACTAAATTATATGTACCAGTTTCACTCACATTTTTCTGAATAGTTTCTGAATGGTCCTTCTTCAACGAGAGTTCACTCTCGTTGATCACAGCGATTCGTAGTGGAGACCGTGATAATAATATTAAATTACTTATGAATAAAACATTAACTTTTGTTGTTATATATAGGTGTGTTTTAAATTTTTAAACTGTTTACTGTTTGTGTGTTAAAACATATTCTACTCACTACGTGTATACTACGAAGTTAGTTAAACAATTTTTATTTGAACAACATATAAGGAACAAGTTCGTTTTCCTTTAAAGTAATATATTGTTTTTCGTCTTCCATTTACTTAAACTTCAACGTAAATTTCGAGTATGTTCTATCTAATTACAGCTCTCATGCCCACAATTCTGTAACATGGCTGTTTTCTGTTAGGTTTGGTCGTTAACATTGTTAGTAAGTCTTGTCTGTAGGTTGATTGTGCAATCACATGTGAACGTATGGTAAATTTTCAGGTGATGTGCTTCTCGTACTGTTCATTTTTTTATTTGTCCATTGGAATTTCTCAGATGACGTGCTTTTTTCTAACTTTTTTAAACTAAATCATCATTGCATTTTAAAAAGTGGATATCTTATTAATAGCACTATAATTTTAATTGATTTATATATAAATAACCGAATCTATAACTTCCCAAGAATTTCAGCATGTCCGAAAAACTTCTGGAACCCTCCTATTTTAGAACTCCTAAACCGGATAAGGTTTTTAATTAACTGATAGAATATTCTTGATCCTTTTTATTTTACAAGAGAATTACTTAAAATAGAAAGTTGGAGTACAATTACGTTGAGTATCGGTTGTGGGAGAATATTCTCTAGGAGGTTAGCAGTTCTTGTAACGACCAGAACCATATCGTTAGGAGAGTATTCAGAACTACTTAATTAAATGATAGGTTATTCGTGATAATGATCACAAAATCTTCCGTGCACATTACAATTACACATTGAGCAACATGTGACCCGTTTTGTGACTTGGTGCGACAGCAATTGGGCTTGATACTGTGGTTCCGCCGTTTATAACTGTCTATTTGTAAATTTGTTCGTACACATATATCTATCATATATTTCTATCTAATTATGGATACCTCTCAAGCGTCGGCATTAGTTTGGCGACCCATGGCGACGGTCCAGAGATATCGAATGTAACCAGCTCAGCGGTATGTGCTTACCGGGTGAGCCCACCATGTCGCCAATGTAAGGGACTGTATATTATAGGCGTTTTTTTATAAATATTATATATTCCTGTCAAATATTGGGGTGAAGTTAAATTACTATTATTACCTCGTCACCTCATTACTATTATAACCTCGTCACTCTTTTGGTTGTATTTTAATGTCATATACACCACAATCAAAGCTCATCTTTCGTTCACCAGGTGTTGGCCTGATCACCCGTAAAGCTGCGAACGCGGTGACCCCCACCGTGGAACTGAAACAGGATGGGGGCAGCTACGTGCTGGTCACCTCTTCCACCTTCAAGACCACGGAAATGAAGTTCAATCCAGGCGAGGAGTTTGATGAGGAGCGCGCTGATGGTGCTAAAGTACGTACATACATCTTTACTAAAAAAACAAGTCTAATGACCAGTGAACTAGTGCTAGATAGAATTGAGATATCTTTAAATTTATTAAAAACGGCGATCAAGTTTTCAGAGAAAACCATCATGATTATTTCTATATGAAATATTGGTTTCGTTAACATATCTTGGACACACACAATTGTATATCTTAGGTATTAGTTCAGTTATTTTTCAATAATTCGTAAACCATCCATAAACTATCATGCACTATGCACGTCTTATCCCACACAAATGACAGATACGAATGCAAATAGTATCTGAAGTATACACCATAATATGTGTGACTCCCTAGAATATTGTCCAAGTAATAAATACCTAATGTGTATTGCGCAAATTCCAGGTGAAGTCAGTGTGCACGTTCGAGGGCAACAACACTCTGAAGCACGTGCAGAAATCTGATGACGGCCTGGAGGTCACCTACATGAGAACCTTCGGCCCTGAGGAGATGACTGCTGTAAGTAATTCTTGAACTACGAAATGAGACGGAGACAATATAAAATAGGAATATCTGTCTATCTCTGTCAAAGATTCCATTTATTGAGGACTGTTAAAATATACAATTATCTGCGTAGCACATATACGAAACTTTTAAGATTAAAAGTTAATTAGCAGTAATTAGCTAAAAGTGAACTCTGATCGAGGTTTATAGTTCTTAATGAATATGTCCTAGAGGTGTTCTGTGTGTATTATATCGTATATTAGTATTTTTTATATGTTAAGTCAAAACAAATTAATTTAAGTACGTTTTTAGGTACTATTTAGGTATTCATAATGCCATTATCCTCAAACCTCTTAATGCTGGTTACGATAAGTTGTTATCAAGGTTTACTTTGTATGCGCTACATGTTTGTAATAAACATATTTATATGGCTTATTGTTTAGATATGTATATGATGACGATTTATGGATTGATTGTATGTTTCAGTTTAATCTTATCAACCTCTTTATTAAGTTGTTATAATGTCTTACGTACCAAAAAATATTTTAAATTTAGAAGCGACATTTGAATTTACATAGAATTACATTACTGACATTTTTTCTTTTTTAAGGTACGGTGAGAAAAATGTTCTAATGTTTAGCTGCTAGACATATTTGAAATCTCTCAATGTAATGGGGCTAATCTTGACATTTTTATAATACTTACGACTAGAGTTAAATTTAATATTGAAAATTTTGAATTTAAAATACTCTGTTGTTTTCAGGTAATGACAGCGAAGGACGTCACCTGCACCCGTGTCTACAAGGTTCAGTAATAAGCGTCGAGCTTTCAAGACTGCGAGGCAGGGCCCTCACGATATGTCCTATATTATTTTGTATACGTTTCAAGCACAACTATTTCATAATATATCTCTTAGGTTATTTACTTGCGTTGGAGGACTTTGGTCTGTATTACATCATGGTTGAAGTCGTGTTACGTGTATTCGTGTGTTGCCAAAGTTGGTTGCGAGAGTTGGAAGTTTAACATTACAGCTGTTGTATAAGTTTTTCAGTGCATATTTAATAAATTAGTTTTTTACTAATTGTGTTTTCTTTTCAACAAATTACGTACTACCGTAAATCACTAACCTGTATCTTTTTGTGATAGTCTGTCTAATTTTGGACCTATCTCGGGTCCTTGATGAGCTCCGTTCTGTCGCAGCGAGGTCAGGAAGGACAATTTTTTTATTTTTTTATCTTCATGGTAGACTCGGAATTAATATTTTTCATTCTTAGTGGACTCAATAATAACAGTAAAGCGATGCATAGGTTGGTGATGATACTGAACATTACCATACAATCTGCAAAGAAATAACTTATAAAAAATGAAACCTTATTAGATCTTACACCTTTCAGAACACACACACACACACAATTCATTTTACTGTGTCATGCAGTACTTAGTGTTCCCTAATCGGACAATATTTTATTATGTATGAACGAATTAACTCTAAGGTCGTTTTATCCATTCTATAATAAAAATAATATTATGTACACCATCGCTTTTTGTATTCGTTTTAAATGCGAAACGTGTCAATTTTATATAAAGACTAGCTGTGCCCGCGACTTCGTATGGGCTAATCTGACCTAACGTAACTGCGGGGCCGCATCGCGTTCAGCTGACGCGCTTCCAGCCCAAGCTGAATCCTACTTAATATAGTTATATGATGATTGATCAGATAGATCTGAGCTCTATTTTTTTTGGTACCTACATATTACGTGATAATCGACATAACTATTTCTCAATATATAACAATAGATAGATGATTGGGTCTTTTCCCCTTGCCCCCGGACGCGATTAGCCGCGACAGAGACTGCCTCGTTGCAAACGGTGGGAGCTCTTGAGGAAGGATCTAGTTAGTACAGGTCCAAAACCAGTCGGGTCATCCCGAAAAATGCACCTGAGTTAAGCCGTTAAATTTATAAACATGTGTATAAAATACCCATCACCCTATCTTAGTCCAGTGCTGGACATAGGCCTCCCCCAAAAGGGGGTTTATGCCCGTAATCTCCACGCTGGGCATGCGGGTTGGAGATCGCAG
>DWMG01002450.1:0-13234 GCA_018244855.1 Elbella merops
TAAAAAATATATAATTGTGAAATTAAATAATTGTAGAATCAATATATTTAATTTTTAAGTTAATTTTTAAATAAAAATATCAACTCTTATTAAAGAGTTGATATTTTGTACCACTTCATCATACATTATACGAAAATTTATTTGTAACAGAACGAAACCAGACAACAACTTAAATGGCGCAACATTACCACTAAAAGTTGTTTATTAATATGACAACATTATTATTGTTGATAAAACACATGGAGTAGAAATGCACTCAAAGTTTCATACTTAATTAGATTCTATAGTGCAATATTGTTTAATCCAAAAAGATGAACATCATCCGCATAATTAACAGTCGTTTGTAATTTTCTGTGTTCATTGATTAGATAAATTAACACAGGGATTAGTTCCATATGCTAAAAATAAAATTACATTAGATTTGTTGTTAGCTAAAATTAATCAAAAAGAATTTATTGAAAATAAATATTTAGCAAAGTACGGGAGAATTATTCAAGAAAATGATTTTGCCCTTAGTGGTTATTTATATAAAGATTAAGATAAAAAAATGGTTTTTACTAAAAAATAGCAACCGCATTCTAAAGTAGTTAAAACAAATTTTAAAATTCAAAATCAAATATAAAATGCAATGTGATTGGAAGAAACATTAATAACTGGCCGTAAGCATAAAATTATGGCTTCATTAAGTTATTTACGTCACGCCATTATTAATGATGTTAAATATTGAGCAAAACAAGAAACAAAGAAATATATGATTGCTTTATATGCAACAACCTTAATCTTTCATAAATTGCCGGATAATTTAAGTTATTTAAATGAAAATATTATTAAAATTACAGAAAATATTATAAAATAAAAATATTAGAAACGAGGTGAAGTAATTGTCAACAAGAAGAGGGGTTTTTAGTATTTTAATCGGGGCCTTTACTTCGTTAATTGGAACATGTTTTCAATTTACGTTAATGTATTTATTAATTCGTAGTTATGGTTCGCAGTTTAATGGGTTTGTAAAGAATAGCGTTGCAATTGTTGCTTTTTTAGGAACAGTAGAAGGCGGCTTAGGAGCCATTACTGTTATTTTTTTAGTAAAACCATTGTTACAAAAAGATTGAATTAAAGCAAATGAAATGGTTAATACAGCAAAGCATCAATATAAAATATCGGGGTATATTGGTGTTATTTTAATAATTGCCATTGCTGTTGGATATAGTTCTTATATTTATTTATTTGAAAAGAATTTTAGTATTTTACAAAATGATGAAACAATTATTTATCCTTTATGAAAAATGATTTTAATTGTATTTATTATTGGTTCAAAAAACTTAATTGCATTATTTTGAACGGCAGCATATGAAAACTTAATGCAAGCTGATCAAAATAATCATTTACGTCGTTTAATTTTAATGATTTGTGATTTAATTTCATATTCAGTTGTTTTCTACCTAATTTCAATTGCAATAGACCCTGTTTTTGTCTTTTTAATTTTCTTATTTTATTCTGGCATGAAAGGAAGTTTATTTTATTTATTTATTAAGTTACATTATCCTTGAGTTCGTATTGTTCGCCAACGCGATAACATGCAACTAGTTAAATCAAGTAATGTTGTTGTGTTTAAAAATATTGGCGAAACATTGTTAATTAATGGCGACGTTATTATTACGGCGCTGTTATTAGGGTTACGAATATCATCAACCTTATCTCTGTATATGACAATTACGGTTGGAGTTCGTAGCGTTATGATGATTTTAATTAATTCTTTTCGTGAATTTTTTGCTGCATGAACAGCAAAAAATGGTCGGGTTGATTGACAGAGTTATATGAAATTTGAAACATACGCTTTTATGATAGCCGAGTTCTTGTTTGTTAATCAGTTTATTTTATCACCATATTTTGTGACAACATTGTATGCGCCACAAATTATTGAACAAATTAGAACTAGCGATTCAACATTAAATCCATGAACATCACAAGAACGCGAAATTTTTAAAAGCATCTTTTATCAACCGACCTTTTCCTTATTAGTTGCTTTAAGTTCTGTTTTTATTGTCTTAGCTGAACCCGCAAATGTTTTGGTATATGCTAAAGCAAATTATAAACAAACCGCAATTCCGACCTTTATTATTGGTTGTCTTAACATTGTCTTTTGTTTTTTTAGTGCTTTACTGTGACGTTTTGGCTTTAATAATTTAGCAGCTGCATTATATAGTATTTTAATTATTAATTGCTTAATGAGTTTTTTGCGGTTTTTATACTTATGATGCTATAATTGAATATTTTTAACTTATAATAGTAACTTTAAAGGTTTTTTTCGAAATTGAATGATTTTGTTAGTGCCGATGATTATTGCTATTTTAGTTAATTATTTATTTTTATCAAAAACACACAATCCTAATCAAATTTATAATATTGATTTACAGCCAGTTTGAAGATGACAAAAATTATTGAATTTCTTCTTTGGTTTAATTTTTGCTTCCTTGTTTGTTATTTTTGCCAATTCAATATTTTGAGCACCCAGTTATGCTCGCGGAATCTTATTACGGTTGCCACTTATTTATAAAATTTGAACTAAACGCCAAGATAAAATGCGAATTCTACGTCGTAAAAAATATGAAGATGATTTTATTACCTTGACGGAACCAGAAATGCCATATCAAAAAATGTGAGAACGAGAAGAAACTTTACGTAAAAATACGAAAAAAATAGAGAAGAATGAACCAAATAAAGAAATTTATAAACTAACAGGATAAAATAAGGTCGAATAAAAGTGGGGTAAATATACAAAAATTATAAATTTATTACCTTAAGCCAATTTATTAAAATTTATAAACTACCCAACTTTTATTTATACGATCAAAAAGTTATTATTAACTTATTTTTTAATATCATTTAAATAACCAGGATGGTATTTTTGGCCATGAATAATTTTTGTAATATTATAAAGCGCATTAATAGCTTCACCAAATCCAGTTACCATATTATAATATTTTCCTTCATAATAAGCACTATTTCCGGCCGCAAAGATATGAGGATGATTTGTTTGTCCAGTTGGCGCAATAATAATTTTTCGCATTGGAGTTGTTTTTAAAGTTAATTGTTTCAACATTGTTGGTACAACTTTTGCTCCATATTGAACAATAAAATAATCAGCCGTAATAGTTAATGGTTTATGTGTTGTTTCATGCTCTAATGTTAAAGAGATAATTTTATTATCAATTGTCTCAAATGTTTTAGAGTGATAAGGTTTTAATTCGGTCACCTTATTTTGTTGTAATTTTTGGACATTGTTTTCTTTAGCTCGGTATAATTTCCGGCGATGGATAATTGTAACATCTTTACTAATATTATCTTCAATCAAATGATTTGCCCAATCAACAGCACTATCACCACCACCAAGAATAACAATTTTCTTGTTTGTTAAAAGGGCCGGGTTTTTAACGGCGTATCATAAGTTTTCATATTCTTGGCGAGGGTCAAGAAAATGTTCTAGGCGAATGGGAGTAAAAACGCCATTTCCACTTGTAATTAAAATTGTTTTAACTATAAATTTTTGATTAGTTGTTAAAGTAATAGTGAATCCATCGGTTTTTGCAAGGATATTACTAATGTTAGTTTTACCAATGTGTGTTATTTTCCCTGTATTTTTTTTTGCTTGGTTAATTAAATTCTCAATAAATGTTTTAGTTTTGATTTCGCCAAATCCGGGCATATCATATAATGGTTTTTCTGAATATAATTCTCATGGTTGTCCGCCGGGATTATCATTTCCTTCAATTATATAGCCACTTAATCCCAACATGCCAGCACAACTCCAAGCATATAAACCAACCGGCCCGGCCCCAATAATTAAAATATCTTTCATTTATTTATAACAACCTTTCTAATTTTTATGCACTTTAATTATTACATATTTTTCTAAAAGTCTAGCACAATAATTAATTCCCAGATATAATTTAGTAAAAGAGAGCGGGGTATTGATGAAAATAATTGTTAAAAATGAGATAGCAACAAAACTTTTAGCTGAAAAAATTGCTATGTTTTTACATCCTAATTTATACTTATTATTAGATGGACCACTATCCGCTGGGAAAACAACTTTTACAAAATATTTAATAAAAGCGTTAGGGGTAACTACTCCCGTTACTTCACCAACGTTTTTAATTATGCAACAGCATACGACAAATCAGCAGGTTATTATTAATCATATGGATTGCTATCGATTGTTAGGTTTAGAACAAGAAGAAGAGTTAGAAATGTATTTTGAACATTTTTATGATAGTATTAATATTATTGAATGACCAGCGGGAATTAGTAAACAGTTAAGTTCAAAGTGCGAGGTAATTAAAATTACCATTAAGATAATTAATGAGGATGAACGAATTTTTATAATTAAAACCAACAATAAACATTTACAAAGCGCATTGAAAAGAGGGATAAGATGTTAAATCTATTTATTGATGCTAGTACTGATTTTTTAATTTTAATTTTAGAAAAAAAACAAAAAATCATTGGTCAAGTTCACCAAAACCACGCCCGTCGTCATACTGAAGCAACATTACCAACAATTACTCAGTTATTAGGTCGGCATCAACTAAAATTAAAAGACATTAATAATTTTTATTTAACAACCGGTCCAGGTAGTTATACTGGTGTTCGTATTCCGATGACAATTGTGAAAACAGTTAAAGTAATTAATCCTGCGATTAATGTTTATACAATTAATACATTACTTTATCAGGCTGGGCTAGATAATGTTGTTTCAATGTTTGATGCTCAGAGTGGAAAAATGTATTTTGTGGTAATTAGTAATGGTGTAGAAGTGATTCCAAGGCAAGTTCTTGATTATGAAACTTGTATTGAAATTACAAAGCAATTTCCGGGTTATGAGTTTCGTTATGATTTACAAGAAATTGATTTTGTTCAAAATTATCTTGTTCTAAAAAAGTATTTTACATTAGTTGAAGATATTTTTGCTTTAGAGCCACATTATTTAAAAAAGGATTGAAGTTAAATATTTATTGTATACTTTAAAATTAAACGATAAAAAGTTAATAAAATTATAACAAATTAAAAATAAAAATTAATAATTACAAAAAATAACAGAATAAAAATATTATTTTTAATATTTATTTTCAAAATTATAAAATTAAACATAACAAAAAATAGATTTTATTAATAAAATACAAACATTAATTTAATTTGAAAAATTTTTTTTAAAATGTTGTCTTTATGTAAAATTTCCCAAACAATGTATAATTGTAGTATTTAATATATCTAAAATAAATTTTAATATACTACGAATATTAATTAATCGCTCATTTTGACCTAATCATATCCTTATATCTCTATTTATTCTTGCCACTACTGCTTTATGATTAGGTGTTTTCAGGCATCACAAAAATAGACTCTTATTTTAAAATGTTTTTCTATTGTTTTTCATTTATAAAATTCTTTTCTTCTATCGGTTAAAATACAACTAAGTTTTCTAATACCAATTTGGTTGATCATTTTCATTAAAATTGTTAATAAAATACTTGCCTTTTTACTAAATAAAATATCATAAAAAGTATTTTAGATTTATTATTTACTAAAACTAACAAATGAAAATTATCACAATCAAGAGTATCCGTGTTTCAAATTACACTAAAAATTAAATCATCTACACAATCATTTAAAAATTGCTTATAATCTCTAATGCTTATAATCTCTAATATTAAGTAATTTTCCGCGATTATTATTTTTTTACCATTTTTTCTTTTTCTTTTTCTTATTTTTAAAATATAACATTTCTTTTTTTAAATTAAAATAACCTAATCTAATATATTTATACATTGTTTTAAAATACACCAAATTTTACATTATATTATATTATATTGTAATTAATACGAAGTAATAATATTTTGTGGCGAACGATGCAAAATAAAATATTGCTTTGTTTGCATAATTTCAACTTCCTATAAATTAAATTAAAAAAGTTAACTAAATTAATAGTTAACTTTTTATCGGTTGGCTCTTACAATTTACACACAAATTATCTTTTTTATAAATTAATTGTCAAAAATAATCTCTATGATTATTTTATTTTAATGCATAGTGGGGGTGATTTTGAATTAATACGCTTAACAGTTAAAAAGCGTCATCACCATCAAAGTTGTGGTCAAAAAATGTTAAAATACATTGTAACACATTTTTCATATCAAAAAATCTTTTTAGAAGTAAATGAGAATAATTTGGTCGCTAAACAACTATATTTAAAGAGTTGGTTTAAGATTATTCGAGCAATTGCTCAATATTATGGCGCAGAAAATGGACAATTAATGGTTTATCGACACTAACTTTATTTAATTTTACGGTATAATATATAAGAAAAAATCAGGTGGTAAAGGAGATAAAAAATGGGAAGAGCATTTGAAGTTCGCAAGCAGTCAATGTCAGCAACAGCTGCTAAAAAAGCAGTATTATATAATCGTGTTTATCGAGAAATTTATTTAGCAGCACGCGAAGGAAGTGTTGATCCCAATGCTAATTTAGCATTACGGAATGCAATTGAAAAAGCAAAAGCAAAGCAAGTTCCTCGCGATGTTATTGAACGCGCGATTAAAAAAGCGAGTGGAAACGATAATGAAAATTACCAAGCAATTCGTTATGAAGGGTATGGAGCGGGGGGGAGTGCAATTATTGTTGATATATTAACAAATAATGTTAACCGCGCTGTGGCAGAAGTACGCGATTGTTTTGCTAAAACTGGTGGTAAACTAGGGGTTAATGGGGGTGTTGTGCATTTATTTGATCGTTTGGCGGTGTTTGCTTTTACAGGTAAAACGTTTGAAGAAGTATTAGAATTATTATTACTAGCAGATTGTGATGTTAATGATGTTGTTGTTGAAAATGTAAAAATTGTTGTTTATGCGCCAGGAACGGCATTTAATAGTGTTAAAACGGCATTAGATCAAGCCGGAATTACAACATTTCAAATGGCAGAAATTACAATGCTTCCCCACGACAAGATTGCTTTACGTAGAGATGACGCTGAAAAATTTGAAAAAATGTTAAATATTTTAGATGACATTGATGATGTGCAAAATGTTTATCATAATGTTTTCCTTGCTTAGTTCGTAGTGAAAAGCAGGAAAAAACTTGGGAAATTAGAAACAATTGAAAAATTATCGCTAATAGTGCATAATAATAGTAAAGTAAAAAAGGAGTTTAGATAATGTCAAATTTTTTGGGCGGTAGTATGACAATGAATGTGATTTTAGTCGTAATTATAGTAGCGGTTATTATTTTTGCAATTGTTTCTTCAATTATGGGACGAAAAGCACAACGCATTGAACGAGAAAAACGAAAAAAACAAGTTAAAGATAAAATTAAACAATATATTAAAGATACTGATAATCGTAAAAACTTAAGATTAGAATATGAAAAAATTATTGCTCGTAAAGAAAAAGAATTTAAATATCGCGATATTTTTGATGTTATTGTTGATGTTTATGAAGCAAAAACAAACGCTTTCTTAGAACAAAAAGCTTTTGAAATTGAAGGTATTTCAAAAAAAAATAGTAAAAAACAATATGAAACAACTTGAATTGTTAATCAAGAAATTGATTTAGAGAAAACAAAACATCGGATTGAAATTAGTGAAAAAAAAGTTAAGTTAACAAAAGAAGAAAAAAAATTAGCAAAAATTGCGGCAAGAAAAGAATATAAAGCACATCGCGCTGAAATGCTCAAAAAGCGCGAAGAAGAACGGAAATTGCGAAAATCTGGACAACTTCCTATTTATGAACGCCCAAAACCAGATAAATTTGTTCCTAGAAAATAAATTATATCTTATTTTATTTGTCTTTAAAAAGCAAATTCGAAATAACGAAAGTGAAGTGAAATAATGGATTTAGAAATCACTTTAAAAAAAGAAGATTTTAAACGATTTAAAAAATGTTTTAAAATTGCTTGAACATTAGCTTCGCGAAGTAATTTAAAAACAGTGCAAGAATGAGTGACGGCTCAAAAAATTTCGGTCTTTTTTGATTTGCAAGATAATATTAACAGCGCCAAAATTGACGAAGCTATTTTTATTGATGATGATGAAAATGACGAGGGAAAAGGTTTATTTCAAAAAAATTTATATGATTTAGCGCTAGAAACTTATTGACCAGCATCTGAAGATACGGATAGTAATGATGTTCGAATTTTACCAGATGAGATTCAAACAACTATTGCGGATTTTCAAATTGATTTTTATCCCGGCGAAACAATTGCTGATGGGGATGAAGTTGGCCAACGCGCGCGCGAATATTTTATGCGTGATCATAACTATTTTAATTTAGAACATTACAGCAAGAAAATTGCTTTTACAAAGACAACCGAGGTATTAGCAAATCCAAACTATGATGTTTATTTTGAACCATCTTTTGTTTATAACAATTGTATTACAAAGTGTGATATTTTAAAGAAACTTCCAGACGGTACTTATCATTTAATTGAGGTTAAAGCTTCAACTGGACGGAAATACGATAAAGAAGAACAAATGTATGTTGACAAGGATGTTAAAGATGAATATGGTTATGATGTTGCCTATCAGTATTATGTTTTAACTGGGGCGGGTTTAACAATTAGTCGGGTTTCGTTAATGTTGTTAAATTCGGAGTATCAACGAGTTGGTGATATTGATGATGACCAGTTGTTTATGTTTCAAGATTGTTATAAATTGCCAACCAAAACTTTACCTGCTATTAGTTTATTAGAATTTTTTCAGCAAATGATGACTGGAAAATTTGCCAAACGTGTTGAAAAGAATCGCATCATTACTGATGATTTAGCTTTAATTAAAAATTATTTTATGCAACCAGTTGAAACAATTTTTGCTTTATTTATCAAGGAACAATGTTTCAACGGAAAAGGCGATCGTTATGGTTATTGCCAACATGTTACCGGTTATTTGCCGCCGCATCATAGTGTCTTTGAGTTAACTCGTGGAAGGGAAAAAAAGACATTATTAAAATATCAAGAATACATTGATTTGTTAAAAGATATTGTGTTACCATTTGCATTTAAACAATTAACTCGACAAAAAAAACCAATTTTATTTTCAGAAAAACAACAACGCCAAATTCTTGCTGTTCAAGATAATGCCCCGGTTGTTGTTCCGAAAAAAGTTGCTATTATTAATCAAATTTTAGAACAGTATCAGTATCCAATATATATGTATGATTTTGAAACAATGAAAACGGCAGTTCCTCGCTTTGATTATTCATATTCTTATCAGCAAATTCCGTTTCAATATTCAGCCCATATTATTAAAGATAATAACTTTGATTATCAAGATGAAACGACAATTAAACATTATGCCTTTTTAGCAGATGGCGAATGTGATCCGCGCTTGGAACTAATTAAACATTTAGTTGCTGATTTATTTAGGTATGGCGGAGGGGTTTATGTCGCTTATTGTAAGAGTTTTGAATGTAAGGTTTTAGCCGAATTAATTAGTTATTTAATAATCTTAATTAATCAAAGTCGCAACAATGAAATTATTACAACTTATCAAGATTGACAAAAAAAATTAAGGATTATTAGAAATAAAACAATTGATTTAATGGATTTTTTTCAGGACTTTATGATTTATAAAAAAGAATTTTATGGTTCAGTTTCAATTAAAAAAACACAACCAGCATTTGATAATCAATTTACTTATCAAGCATTAAAAGTGCAAAAAGGTGATATGGCGAGTGAAATCTTTCGTCGCCGGGTGGAGAATAATATTCCAATCAACATTTGACAAAAATCATTTCGAGGAGAAATGTTAAAATATTGTAATCGGGATACATTAGCAATGATTGTTATTTATCAACATATTGTTCATTTAATGGAATCTTTAATACTAATTAAGGGAGAGAAAAAAAATGAAGAAATATAGAGTAATTTTTATGGGAACGCCATTATTTGCGACAGCTGTTTTAAAATCTTTACAAAAGTTAGCGCCAACAATTGAAATAATTGGAATTGTTATTCAACCTGATCGTAAAGTTGGGCGTCAGCAACTCGTTCAATTTTCCCCAGTCAAAGAATTTTCCTTAACAAATCATATTCCCTTTTTTCAACCAAAAAAAATTAATGATCTTTATACAGAGTTAGTAACCTTACAACCAGATGTTATTGTAACGTGTGCTTATGGGCAATTTATTCCAGAGCGAATTTTAAAATTAGCACGTATTAATTGTATTAACGTTCATGCTTCAATATTACCAAAATTACGCGGCGGCTCTCCTATTCATAAGGCTATTATTTATGGTGAGCGAGAAACGGGGATTACAATAATTAAAATGATTAAAAAAATGGATGCAGGAGAAATGTATGTTCAAATAGCAATACCAATTAGCCCGACCGAAACAGCCTCATCTTTGCATGACCGGTTAATGGTTTTAGCAGGAACAATGATTGAAAAATATTTATTAGATATTATTACTGGTAAAATTAAAGGAATTCCACAGGACGATATTCAAGCAACATTTGCTTATAATATTACACGTGATGAAGAAAAAGTAAATTGGTTTTTGCCAAAACAAAAAATTGTTGACCAAATTCGTGGATTATATGCATGACCAATTGCTTATACAACTGTTAATAATATTCATTATAAATTGCACCAAGCGATGATTACTTTAGAGCCGTTAGCAGAAAAAGACGCTGATTTTGTAAATGGGACAATTATTGATATTTCAAAATTGGGGATTAAAGTTAAAGTTGAAGATGGTTATTTACTAATTACGCTTTTACAACGAGAGGGAAAAAAAGCAACCGACGCTAAAAATTACTATTATAATGCCTCGTCAGAAATTATGGTTGGAAATATTTTTATTTAAAATGTATTGTTTAAATTCAATAAAATATTTAGCAACAACAGGATTAATTACCGCTTTTTTAGTAGTTATTGCTTATATTTTCCGATTTATTAATTTTAATTTTGGTGTTGGTAAAAGGATTATTCAGCTAGCAGATGGTTTATTTTTAGGTTTAATAACGTTAATTAAATGCCTAATGTTATTAATTTGTGGTATTTTGTGTGTAACAATTATTAATCTTGTTACTGGCGGTTTTATTTTTATCAATATTTCAATTTTAATTATAATTTTAATGTTTTTAATTACTTATTTTGGTGCCCACATTTTAACCCGCTATGATGCTATTTTTGTTAGTTCTTTAATGTTATTATTATGTGTTTTGTATAGTTATTTCTTATTTTGGCCCGATGTTGTAATTGTTGAATTAATTGCTGATGCAATTCAAATTGCTGTCGTAACAATAATGGTAATTATGTTAGCAATTCTTTTTGTTCGGATTAATGGGAATAGTATAAATAAAATTTGAGATGATGAACAATTTTGACATTATAAAAAGAGTAATTAAGACCGCACCCTAAAAAGTAAGTAAAGAAAAAAAGATTTTGCTAGACTTTTAAAGAAGGTGCATTTTATATGGCAAGAAAAGGACAAAAATTTAAAACATATACAGCAGAATTTCGGAAAAATATAATCAAAGAAATTGAACAAATATCGTTTACTTATGTTTCACAAAAATATAAAGTAAATATAAAAACAATTGATTAATGACAAAAAAATTTTAAAAAAGGAATTTTAAATACACGAAAGGGTTCAAAAAAACCATTTGGGGAAAAATATTTAAACTATGGAGTATCCTGTGCGATGAACCGGCAAAAAACAACTATTGTGAGATTGTTTTTTTCTGGTTAATCGTACATGACGCCTAATATTAGTCAAAAAATGATAAATTTAATAGTTAATGTTATAAATGATAAACTCTGACCACGTTTGAATTGACTAAGTGCAAAAACAATTTTGTTACAAAATTTTAAATAAATTTATTGGTTAAAATTTAATAAATTATTTTTAATGTGATTAAATATGGGTAAAATAAGATAAAATTACAAAAATTTAATTTTTTCTGAAAAAGTTATTGCAATTTATTAAAAATATTTTATTATTAATTTAACAAGATATAAATTTGCCTTTTGTATCTACACAGCGCCTATTAAAAAACACAAATTTATTTGCATTATTCATCTGATAGTATCTTTAAATTTAGAATTTTTATCATAAAAAAGATTAAATTCTGTTTTCCCTACACAAAATAAACGATATTTTTATAAATCCTTTCAAATAAAGGTATTATCTGATGAATAATGCAACGCTTAAAATTAATATTTTGATAATTAAACATGGATAACCGATATATGACGCGAATCTTTAAAGAAAGTGTGAAAGCGATTGGATTTATTCCTATTTATTTCTTTAATTCTCTACAAGATTAATCCATTGTTAAATGTCAGAGCGCGTGTTTTTTGCTTGTTTTAATAAAAAGAGTGCTGTTAAACCGAAAAAAATATTGAACACTAAAAAAAACAAGAGGTTTGGAACTCCAAAAGGATATTTTCTTTATATAAAGTTGTCTGGGGGTGGATGAATCTTAATTAATAACTGGGTAAATTTATTTTACCTCCGTTTGGGGATAAATTCTATTTAAATATAAAATTTTAGTATGTATATCCACCCACCTCACTCCTGTGGTGGGTGGTGGCTAATTAAATAATTAAATTAAAGGCGGCCCCGTAAGATGAACCGGCAAAAAACAATCTCACAAGAGTTGTTTTTTTTGCCGGTTAATTGTGTGTGGCGCCTTTTATGAAAAAGTTATTGCAATTTATTAAAAATATTTTATTATTAAATTAACAAGATATAAATTTGCTGTTTGTATTTACACAGCGCCTTTCATTACAAAATAATTTTTACTTGATTGTTCTACTAAAACTGAATTACTAGATTGATGGTCTTTTCCAAATACGGCATCCATTTCAAATCAATCAACATTAGAAACTTTATTTTCAATATTTCAAATTGATTTAAAGTTAGTTAATTGACCACTATTATCGCGCTTTCCTTTTGTTTTATATTTTTTACCACGATAAGGTAAATTTTCTTTTTTTTAATCCGAATTCACCCAAGCGAATTCGTTTATACAATGTTTTAACACAAGCAGTAAATTTAACGCAAAACTCCAATAAATAACGACAAATCAATTGTTCGTATGTATCGTGGTATTTATTAAATCTTATTTTAATAAAATATAACTGATTTTCTGTAAATGTAGGTAGTTTTTTAATAGATTTTTTACGTTTTTTCTTATAATCTTTTTGTGCTTCATACGGATTATAATCTTATATACT
>DWMG01002451.1:0-13234 GCA_018244855.1 Elbella merops
ACAGATACGTATTTTTATAGAACTGTGCTCTTAGATATCTTTAATTTAAAATAGACATTTATCTATATACTTCTAGCCACACTAAATCAATAGTCGTCGAAGAAAACAGTCGTTGGCCGCTATTACCGATATCGGACAGTACGTTCACAACGCCAATGAACCCCAATAGACCACTTTGCGAGATGTGAATCACATGAACAATTTTGCCAGATTTACCCCTCGGACTCTCAGCCCCTACACGAAAAGGAAATAACGGCCACAGAGTTGGTGTGAGATTCTACGTCAAAGCCGTTATTGACTCATGCAAGAAATGTGTGTTACAAATAATCGACGGAGGTGTCGCTCGGTGTCACACCGTCTGCCACTTTTTACTCATTACACTCTCAAGAGACAAAAAACACATGCTTTTTCATGGAGTTATCACTCCGTGTCAATTTTAAATGAAAGCGAATGCTGTTATGTGTCTCTCTACTAGAATTATTAATCGAAACATTAGAGTAAGTATAAGGAGAAGGGCGTTCTACTGTCTACAACAAGCTAATTGCACAATGGAATTAAGTAGGTTCCAAGGATAGAAGTCGTGAGATGTACACAGGGTTGCGAGTGATACCCAGGACACTGCTAGACAGAAGGCAACGAGAGGTGAAGGTGGTAAAGAAGGTAAACAAGTGTAGTAGGTAACTCTGGCAAAATCACCTCGTGCTGGGGCTCCAAGTCGTCTTCAGGCGGCGGCGCGTCGGCGGCCCGCCAGCCGCGCCCGCTCCTGCCCCACACAACACCATTGTCACTACCTCCGCACTTGGAGTTCGTCCTTACATTTGTGCCTATTTATTCCTATCGCCTAACACCTTACGTAAATCCTTAGTACGTAATTTTCTAGTTTAAATTTTTTTTACCATAATCAGTCGTATAATAAACAAAATTAAGATGGTTTTTTTAATGGTCGATTGTGGTACCCGCGCAATAAAATAAAAGAGTTTATTATTGGACGCGAAACTCACATTGTAACGGCTAATAGTCCATTAAGAACTGGCTTTATTGGCAGTTAATTCGAAAGAACACTTACGGCTACAGGACTCCGGTATAAAACCACCGCTGACAGTAAACTTGATCGTTTATGCCGCTATAAAGCAATCGATTCCGATACAAAATAAAAGTGGAAGTGTTGGCGGTTGGCCAATGAGATGCCTGCTTCTCCAGCTCGAAGATCACTGAGATGGGGACTTGAAAACGGCGTTTAATATATTTGTGGGATGTAAAACAGCGGACGCAAGCAAACAGCTAAGGAGGAGGCGCCCTTGGCTATCGCACTTAAACGGCGCTCAAGTTTAGCTTTTTAAAGCCCGCTGGAGATGCATAATTCTACTATTTTTTTCTTTTAACGTCACAATCTCGAAACATTCTTTTTAACTCCACGCAGTTGCCAAAGTTCACTATAGTGAATTCCTTATTTTGTTATTTTCTTTGACTTCTTTGTTATTTTTCTGAAAGCTTCTGTGGTAGAAAGGTAAAAATGAGTAGCGATAGATAAATCACCTGTAGGCGTGGTCGTGTGGAGGCAGACCCAAGCCGGAGTCCTCGGAGGGCGAACGGTGGTCAACCACCAGAGGAACTTCCGCTGGCACCTCCTATAACAACAACCCTCTACCTCACAAGGACTATTTTTATTGATACTTGATCGATTTCAACAGATTGTTTTTATCCTTTTGTTAATACCATTTTAAATGCACTTTAAGGACACTTTATTATTACTTAATAAATATATGTAATACATAGCGTTATGTAAATATTTTACGCATTTTATTTTTATCAAATATAAAGATACAAAAGGGAGTGAGTAAAAACGGATAACATGGAAAAAGGCTAGCATTAAAGTGAGTAAACATACCTCGCACACCTATAATGTCGTATTAGTTCAAACTAAACTCCGATCAATCGCTTTTGTATAACTATAACATATAATGAGGACGTTATGAACAACACGTACTTCGATACGGAATATTGCATTTCATAAAAAAATCCCCTATGCTTTTCCGTCATTTGATCACATTTCACTCTTGGTTCTCACCTACACAGCCTATCGTGAAAATATATTGACATATTTAAAACTGTTATACCAATAAAACCATTTGGCAACCAGCAACACGCATACGTTTCGTAGCATATCGTATATATAAATATAAATTCTCACTAACGATGACTTCAAATGCGTACTCAAAGCGGACCAACTGAAAACTAAACTAAACAAACAATCACTATAGGATGCGATGGGATGGCAACATCAACATTTATACGATTTTGTTAAACATATCCATGCGGTTAAACTAGCAGGAGTTATTATAGACATATTCTTGGAGTCATCACATCGTATAGTCAACAGAGATGCTTACACAGTAACTGGACATGCAATGTACACAACATCAAACAAGTGCACATCGAGGGTGCATTGGATGCATGCACTCACCGGCTCGTGCAGCTCGTGCATCGTCGAAGAAGGCAGCATGTGGCGCTCGGAGCCGCGCTAAGAACAATTTAAAGCTTAGCCTCCGACCGACAAACTTCTCGTGCTCAGTGTTTGTTTATTTAGGCTTTATTGTTAACCTAGACCTAGGTCACGAAGGGCGGAAGGACCTAATGGCAGTCTCTACCAGTCGACCCGGGGTGATGGTGAAAATGTGTGGTACGCACAAAAGCCTGTGATTATTTTATCATTGCTTGACGTGACAACGGCTTATATTAGTTTTCGGTTTACAGTACATGTGCTACTCAATGTCGTCTGGAAGTTGGGCTTGTATCTAATAAAGTGATACCTAAATATCGCGAATATCAAAAAGAATCATGTAATCAGTATTATGTATCCTTTAAATTTTCTTCGTCGATTACAAACAACATTGTTAAACTTAGTACTATTTTTTAACCATAGGAAAAAGCCTCCTAATTCTGAAATCATACATGATAATCGATTTAAATTCGATTTCCAAAATTGAAAATTGTTTATTCGTAATATTATAAATAGGTAGGTACGTATTTCTATCTTTATTTATTTTACTGTCTCATCACGAGCCCACACAGACGTCGTCACGTAAAATTACATGTGTAATGACAGAGCTCGTACATTTTTTATTCTATGTACACAAAGTATGGAAGATAACAAGCTAGAAAATATATGAATGTGTTGGTGAATTTTGTTACGCGTGGAGTTGGCCCGCCGCCAGTGCACTCGGCGGATACCGCCCATTTCAGCCCCTCGATTTACGCTCGCCACTCAAAGACGTATTACATTTATGATTTGATAAATAACTATTCGCCAAGAACTATTCTCTCTTAATAAACATTATCTTAACCAGCACCACTTTTCGTCTATTGGTCTACTCTATTATTACATATTTATCTTTATTTTCAATATTAATTATTGTGTATTACAAATATGTATTTATGGGCATCTCAAAGAGACTGTTTTAGTATCGCTAGTTTTAAAAATGGAATGCGTTCAATTTAAATGGTCATTATTCATGTTATTTGGCATTCTTATTTATATGTAGTCTAAGCGATTAACATTTTCATTCGTATAAATCTATTTGTATTTTTACATATCGTGTTTAATGTACATTATTTTTAATGGATAACTAAAGTTCCAATACTACTAATCAATTTATCTAAGTCGTAAACTAAACTGAAATAACATCGAAACTAAACTAAGACACTAAACAGTTTTAAATGCCAAAACTATAATTATTTTTATGAATATTGCTACAATGTCAGACATTACTTAGTATTCTTTACGTGTTTGTTGTAATATTACAATGTGTGTATCAAAGTACATTTTGCAATCAAATGTTTGTATGTATTCAATAAATTTCACTAATGGTCTTCGCTTTGCGCTAACTGTTCTTTATAACGTAACTTAAAGGTAACTGTTCTTTATAAATCATTTTTATGACCCGCATAGGGTATGTAACAACTGTACATAGCTTAAGAAAAAAAAGAACTAAATGAACCCAAAAACCCGGCAAGGCGGTGCCAATTAAATAAGCATCGGAAGTCCAAATTGGACAGTGATTTCGAAATTATTCATAGTGTTTTCACCTAATGAGTTTATATTAATGAAGTACCCTCCGCTTTCGTTATATTATATGTATGTATTTATCCTTGAAAACATCAATCCAAATTAAAATCGTACTTCTTAACTGAATATCGAAGCCAGCTTGCTTAGCATCATAGAAAAATAAATTTTATTAGTTTTCTTAATGCTATATTATTGTTTCATTAATATTGTTAATTAACAATAAATAAATGAGAATAACGCTTCCTTATATTACATTCTTACAATGCAAGCTATGTAATCAGCGCTTCTAACGCTAAGTGTTTTTACATGTGTGTATGTCGTGTATGTAAGTTCGTTTGTGTGCGTAGTTCACATAAAGTACTAGACTAGGAAAACGTCTATATGAGCTATGTTTATTGTGTATATGTTAATCGCTCGGCCAAACCACTCAACTAACAAGGGTAAGCCAGTAATATGGGATCGTGAGCTACCTAATTAACAGCGGATCTCGACTTGGCTCGGTAATGTACGAAATTCAAAACACTGTTAGGGTATTTTCAATCTATTCTTTATTGTGAAGTAAATAAGACTGCATTTAAGATCAATACAAGCGGTACGTAATGAAATAGTCTAAGGATGATACCTTTCCGTGGTGGTCGGGCGGCTCTTCCCCCCGGCGATACACCAGTTCGTCGAATCGCAGCCGGTCCTCCGGCAACATGAATTCACGAATCTCCGTCAACAGGGTGTACTGTAAAGGTTGTGCAACTTTGAAACGTGTTTCTTGGGTAATTTACGGCGTACATATAGCAATACAGCCATTGGACGGCTGCTCTGAGTGGGAACGATATGTGGAATGATAATGCTGTCTTACGTCAAAGGCCATAAACAATTTTCTATGTAGATTCGTAATAGAAGTGATTTTGGTAGCTTCACTGATTTTAAATATTTTTTTGGTTTATGCTAGCTACAAGAGTGTGTCACCTGACGTCCAGTGCTCAATATAGACTATACATATACGGCTTTTCCAAAGTAATTTCCCCATACAACTGTTGTCTGTGCTACAATAATTAGATAGCTAGTAAAAACGCAACATCACGCCTGTAATCCCCGAAGCGGTAGGCAGAGGAGTGTAGTACACTCTCACGATTCGCCAGTTACGTTTACGTCCCATGGAATAGGTGGTGAGCCTATTGCCATACACCGGGCACATAGACAGACAACTAGTAAACTACTTATCACACATATATAAATACGTACATATAACGAATTTATTTTAGACAAAGGATGATAGTACACTGTAGGTGAAAAATGGCAACGAAAAACAAATATTAGCGGAAAATGTAATACAGACTGCGGCACAGAAACAATGTGGTTACATGGTGTATAATTAAAACCCCTGAACACCAACTTACAAGCAATTAATAAGCCATTAGGAAAATTACTATATAACGCTTGTGTTGTGTGTATAATAACAAATCTTTTGCATAAAAATGAAAGAGAGCAAACGTGGAGGCAATTTTAACGGTAATTTAGCCGAGTGACTCTTTTGTAGGCCGTAAATTAAAGATGTTAATTACAACGTAATCTGTCTCGTTTCGGAGCGGGACATGTCGCTTAACTAATTTTATTTCTTTGCTCCGTCGTGTTTCAGCATTGTCTTTAAGTAAATAAATAAATACTTTTATTCCATTCCGCAACATGCACACGATTACTTGTTCATTATCTATCATTAATTCTTTAATAAACTTAACAGTATCGTACATTAATATGGGTAACGTAAAACATACGCAACGTTGTATTTTTTTAGTATATATTCAACATCATTTCATTCACCACACAACATATTGTTCTAGGCCGAAATCGAACTTGGATAGCTAATAGGAAGTATAAACTTATAATAATATAACTAAGATAATCGAATCGAATAACCAATTTTACCAAACAGTGGACTAAGGGGCCAGTGTATTTGCTATCGGGAATGTAACGAGATATATGGGTGACCTTGTGCGGCGTGTCGAGCAGGTCCCGCAGCACGGTGAGGAAGGCGTCGGGCGTGAGGCGGCGCGCCGCGTACTCCTCCATGTAGTAGGCGAGCGCGGGCAGGTCGCTCTGCGGCAGCAACGACCTCGCCTTTTGCTCCACCGCCGTGGACGCTGCCCCTCTGCGCTTGCCCCAACCGCTTATTCTAAATGGAGTAAGGAATGGGCATTATTCACATAGATGTATTCATTAATAGGCTGTTATACTGTATGTATGTACGTACTGATGTACTAATTATAGGCTGTTATAGTTTACAAAAGAAACTTATCAAATATATCTCATTGTTACATTCATTAGGATAGTATCAAATTATCAAACATGTGACAACATTTTAAATATCTAAATACTTAAAAAATTTGACACACATTTTATTTCCTGAAGTGATTGATACACAACGCGTTAAAAGCTAGACGAGTCGGATAAGTGCGCGTAAGAAGTAGTGATACTTCACGCAAATTGGCCGTTTATATTCGCTTTAACGTAAAATGCCGTCTATACGTCTATAGAGAAGGCAATTTGAATTACAAAGAGCACAATGGAATAAATTTCTCCAACGGCTCCGTTGCCTCCATAATTTAATACCCAGTAGGTACGTACAGTTCATAGTGTTCTAGCTTCGTGAAATAGGATTTTCATCAGCAGCAACAAACCTCCCGCGAGGACATCTAGGTCTATGATACAGGAAGCCAAAATAATGTCTACTTATAAATTATCTATAATCTTTCAACGATCCTAACTAGTGTAATAACTATTACCTAAGGTTCGAAATTTTATTTTATTTAGAATGGCGAAATTTTATTTTTAGGGACAAAGCATTTGGATGATGTATAAAATAAAAACTCTAAAATAAAAATAAAATCTTATAGATAAAAACATACCGATCCTTCAAACTTTTACGATACGATACGATACGGTACGATAAACGATTACGATACGGTACGATAAACGAATTTACCATATTATTTAAATTTCGGTTTTCGTTATATTGTCACAGAACGATATTTCGAATTATGCAATTATTATGACGCCTTTAATTACGTCCGCAATAGTCACTGCCATCGTTAGCGCCGGTTGATTGATTAAAACTGGCAGGAAAAAGATCACTTGTTCGTAATTAATTAACTTCTGATGCATTTGACACAATGGCCCAACCAGCCAATCAATCTATGCGAAGCTTCTAGAATCGTAACTAAAGTTCGAGAGCTTATTACAAAAACGGTATCATTGAAAAAAAAAATTATCTTCAGGACATTTTTAATTGCCATAATGCAGCGATCTTTATTTGATGTCATGTTAGACTATGTTTGTACGTTGTAAGATTATTGCAATACTAGTTAATTTATTACGTTTAAATTTAATAACGATTTTTTAAACATTATACGAATAAATTGAAATTTTAAAAATTTATGACGTTAATGTCAAAAAATTCATACGGACAATAGCCAAATATGATGGATCTATTGAAATAAGGAGACCTTCGTAAATATATTTTTTTCGACCCTTTTATCTTTCCACTATTAAAACACGAAACCCCATTCAGAATGTGTTAGGGCTATAGTCACTTACTTGCAGCCATAAATTATTTATGTATGTTAGTTTTGTATATATGGATGTTCCATACCTAGGTGCTGCATCTCTCTCGCCGTAAGCCGTGCACGCGTGGGGCACCTTGCCCACGTCCCTCACCAGCAGAGACATGCGCTTGTGATACTTGAGCTGCGCCACTGCCTCGTCGTGGGTCACGTCCACGAACGACTGACCGTTCACTTCGAGGATTTGATCGCCAACCTAAAACAATGTAAGACACTAAAGACCGGAACTTCATATAATTTTTAAAGGTCATCCATTTTCCGTCCATACTCGCATATCTTTATAAATTTCGCAGTCCCCTTAAATTACACATTTTTAAGCCCCTGTCTTTACAATCTGGCTTATCTAGGCATTTAACTCGTGGTAAAGTAATTTTAATGTTTTAAATTATACGAGTACCTATATATGTATATTTCTTTCATTTCATATATGGTCGAATTTAACTCAAACAGACTGCCTCGTTGGTCGTGTTGGTTGCAAGTGCGATTGCCGATCTGAAGATCCCGGGTTCGATTCCTGGGTCGAGCACGACAAAATTTTCTAATTTATGTAGATTGTGTAGTAGTGGTTCGGAAGCTGGATATGTGCCCGATGCATGGCAATAGGCTTACCACCTATTCCATAGTGGGACGTACCGGGACCGGTGAAACGTGGGAGTATTCTGCATTCCTCTGCCTACCTCTTCGGGGATTACAGGCGTGAAGTTACATTACGGTTTAACTCAAATAGAGTCCGGTAACAAAATGACAGGAATTAGTTTTATCACTATCCAAGAATAAAAAACAGGTTTACAGCTGCTGTCTTTTATAGCTCAATTAGGTTAGAAATGAAAAAAAGCAATAATAAATTAAACTCTTTTCGGTTTAAGATATTTTTATAATTTACTGTTATTAAAAGCCATTATTTTTGAACACAAAATATGTTGATTAATACTTTATATTAAATCTTTTAATTCAGGCACCGAACAAAAAATAAACGATAAGTTTAATCATTTCAGTCAGTACCTACGTACCCCGCACAGAAAAATATCTACCAACCGATCATAAAAATGATATTCACCATTAATACAGCTTTAATTGTATAGAGGTGCCGACAACAGATAATCGATCAAAGTAAGAATTTCCTTCTTTGAGTAATGAACCAGTTCATTATTCGAGCGCGCTTAGATTTTAATCAATGTTACAGACATTTTCTCTTCTAAAAAATCGGTTTGAAACAACGAGTCCATATTTCTTAAGATATTTTTGTACAATTTTTTCCTTTATACAAACAATTCCGTTTATAGATCCCGTACCGACCAATGTCAATGGGAATATTACAAGTGTAAAAGCTATCTTCGTTTATGTAGATATACGTTTTCATGTCAGTGACATTAGAAAGATTTTCATAAAATTTGATAAGAACGCGTCAAGCCTGAAAAGGACTAGGCGACTTAGAATATTGTTTTTAAATCAAACCCTTAAAGGCTGAAAATTAAAAAAAGAAATTATTTTCGTTGTTCATACATATACTTATTTATGTATATGTATGAACAACGAAAGTTACAATGAAATATATGTGAGAAAGGTCATCTAAAAAAAACATGGAAACCCCTACTTATAAGCAAATAATTTACTTTCTAAATTTAAAGTAAATAAAACACAACAAAGTTGAGAAAACAAATATAAACAGAGTTAATTAAAACATTGAGTAGAACATAAATTATGATTACCACTCTAAAAATATATCGTAGCGCTACGCCGCGGCTGGGGACAATAACCTGCTACGCGACCGTCTCGTATACTCCTAGTTACAATACAAGGCCTTGGTAGAATAATATAGCCTTAATAACATGAACTTTATCAAGATACACAACACGCACTTAGAATATAAAGAAGGGAGATACATCTTACATGGGTACATGTACTGTAAATATCGTTATAGCATTACGTCTTTATTTCGTCGAAGGGATAGGCAGAGGAGCGTATTAAACTTCTATGATTTGGAGCCTATTACCATACGCGGGGCATAAATCCTGATCCAGTGTTTTTAATGGATATTTGAAATTAGAAAAACACTATTTTAATTTCCAATAACTAGATCAAGGAGCTAGTCAACGAGAGACTATGTACAGTATTCATGTACGCTGCCACGAGCAACTCTAAAATTTTAGCTCAATACAAACTTGGCAATAGGCTCTCCCCTTATTTAATCCCCTCATGGGATCCATAACATTATAAGTGAAACGAATGTATACAACACATCTCTACCTACCTATTCTAGAAAATACAGGAGTGTAAAATACGTATATTATCTGGAACAAAAGTGAACAGAAGTTTTAAAAAGAAAACGAACAGAATTTATTAACGTATGTACTCGTAATTACTAAAAATTGGAACGTCAAAAAGTAAATTTTTAATCGTGTATATTAAATAACGCAACTTTTAACGAATGAACAAATTAGACAAACGCAAATAAAATTAAACAAGGACCGCGGAAAAGGTTGATTTACCAAAGAGTTTAGGTTCAGGCTAGAGCGTGTTCAAAGAGCGAAATACTATGTGATATTTTCTAGTAATCACAAATCTTTAATTTACTTGTGCCCGCTGAAAGGAGATCGAATTCTATAACAATTTTAATAAAAACTCATAGAAATAATAAGACGATAACTTTATAGATAATTTTTAATGATTTCTGAAGAGATTAAATTCTTTGAAAACGCAACAGTCCTCCATTATTGTCAATTAAAATAAGGGTATAAGAAACAAACAGTTCACAAAAGTCATATTATAAACTGAAGGGAAATTCAGCCGCAACTGTTTCCAATGACGTCATTATCAAAGTTTCAGCAGCGCACATTACATCAGTTTCCGAAGCAGAAAATTAACCGCACCAGCTTGCAATTTTAATGTCATTAAATTGATTCGCATTTGGGTTCAATAAAATCCTTTTTTGTGATTGAAAAGGTTCATTAAACTTAGTATAAAGTGAATAAAAACAAACATCGTGGGACATCTCTACACATGGCCATCCGATCACAAAGTATACTAGAAGAGAGCCTGTTCTATGGTAACCAGACTGCTGATAAATTACATACATACTTATTACTATCTATGTACAATAATAGCTTTACGTTATTTCTAATACTAAGACTCAGAAGAAATTGTGCTAATCATAGAATTTTTTTTCTAATTGGCAATCGTACCTGCACCCTCTGGTCTCAAGAATCAGTTTCACTAAACAATGAAGAAAGGGCCTGTCGATATACTTCTAAACATAGTAATCTATGCATCAATACGATTCATATTACACAATACGATACATCACATATTAATGGCAGTAAAGTTTTATAACTGTCATCATAACGCGAATGGGATCAGTACGAAGCTTGTCGATGTGTCTGCGACCTTCTATTGACCCAGTTTTGTGCAAGGATAAAAGGAAAATCCGATTCTGTATTGTATTTTATTTGAGCAATATATTGTTGAATTCGTCGAACGACTAGAACTCATAGGTCAAACTTCATATCGTCGATTTCTTATCTGATCGCGCGTTTCGACGCTGCTAGAGTCCCAAACTATTCGTAGTACGAAGTGGTTCGGGATAAAATGGTCGAGCTTTTAAGAGATAGACATATAAATTGTGTTTTAAACTTTATAATTATGAAAGTTTATAATTACAAATAGGCATATAGAATTAACCACGTGCTATGTCAATTGGTTTAACATCAAATTTAAATCGCGTGCATATTTGAATGCATTTATTCAAACAGTGCCTTAAAAAAGAATCCCTCTATAATTCAATTTTTTTCAAAAACTTTTATCAACTTTTTCCGAATTACATTTCACAGTTAGAAAAAATATTTCTTATTTCTTTTATAAATTAATTAAAAAATTAAATAATTTGAAAAAAATTAATAAATTAATTTAAATTAGTTAATTAAAAAAAATTACAAACAACATTACTTAATTAGTATATGTATTTTCCTTTATAAGAGTGAGATCCAAGTGTACCTACCTGAGCCCATGAATATAAATTAATAAAGCTTGGCCTAATAAAATGAGTTTAGTAGAATCGTTCGTCTTGAAATACCTACTGACTCAAAACATCATTTCTACGGAAAACTGGAATAGTACTAATAGAAAAGTAAATCTCTGTTCAAAGTGCTAAGTAGACTGATTAAGGGATTAACTTGCGAAAACCAATTAGCTAGGATGATTAGTTCTCGCGCAGAATCGCTTTAAATTAAAAATCATAATTCGTTATGTTTTGAGTTACTGTAATTTAAGAGGACAAATAAACTAGATATAATGATCACTCAATGTTATGAAGTGCATCAGGTCTGTAAGGGTTGAGATACTTAGCACTCAGTGGTTTCTGCCTACCCTGAAAAGGACCCAGAGTGATGGTATATTTACACGTAATTATCTTTATTGTATATTAAAGATATTAATATCGTAATTGTAATAGTCTAACGTTTCACCTGTTATGTTATAAATCCTATCGAATATTGGTGAGCTTATTACCACAAACACTGCACAGTTCATATATTAAGCCTGCCCCTACGAAGAAATTCAGGCGTGATGTTATGTTATGATATATGATATATGAAAAGCAATAGAATATACATATGTACATAAAAATTGTACGTTATGTATTTCACATATTTAACTATATAGAATTTGTCTGCAATTTTTATAACCCATTGCTGGGCCAGGATTCCTCCTACTGCGGGAAGCCCTAGCAGCTTAATGATGCTTCATTGTGGATTGACGGAAATACGGATTAGTCAGTACCGCGGCTATCGGATGTTTTAAGCCGGTTTTAAGACCGACAAAGTTTAACGACTGTTGCCCAAATGTACAAAAGGAACAATACTGCTTAATGGTTCTTCGAAAACACGGCTACGCTCGTCATTTGTAAAACAGAAAATAATCCAACAAAATAGACTCGCAATATATCTGTAGATGTAGCAAGCCAAAAGCTTCTACGAAGGCCTATTTTTAACAGGGGACTGAGACTGATTGATGGTCATGATGATGATGATATTCATGATTGACTTACTACTTATGTGTATAAGATAGAAGACTAATCCAAATTATGAATGTTAGTACATAATCTCACATATTATTAGCTATTATTATTAGTATGTACATAGCTATATTAACGTACTCGTGGAAATGATAAAAGGTTCAATATAAGAAAACCATTGTACGTAGAGCTCCTTTTATTATATAATATGAAATATGATATAAAAGCCTTTATTTGTTCTTTGCTCCTTTTATTACTGCGTAGAAAATAACTTCTATTTGTAGACTCGTAAATAAATCAGGAGATTATTTTTTGTCAACAAACGCCCAAGGTTGAATATCGGATCCTTTTTGTACAGGGTAAAGAAATTAGAAGCAGTGATAGCCTAGTGGTTAGGAATCCAGCCCCTCACTCCGGGGGTGCCGGGTTCAAACCCATGGCGCGCACCTCTTTACAAAAGTGCGTTTTGAAATTTAAATATCACTTGCTAACGGTGAAGGAAAACATAGTGAGGAAACCTGCACACCTTAGAATTTATAAAAAAAA
>DWMG01002452.1:0-13232 GCA_018244855.1 Elbella merops
AAGGCCATAGTCTGCCACGCTGGCCAAGTGCGGGTTGGCAGACTTCACACACCTTAGAAAATATTTTTTTTTTTTTTTATAAATTCTAAGGTTTCCTCAACAAATACGTATCGGTTATTGTAAAGAATTTTTATTTTTTTATGATTATAACGTTTCCTTATACTTTTTATCAAACTTAGCATATACTGAGACATCCTACATGATGTTGAACACGTACATTGTTTAGAGAATGCCAGCAGTCTATGAATATTCGACTTCAAAAATAGGTGGTTTGATGAATACTTTTGAAAAATTAACTTCATCTGACTTTGTTGGCTATTATTAACTCACTCTTTATGTAAAACCGGATGAACAATTACTCAAGACGAATAATATACATACGTATAACGTTACTTGTAAAATAATTCTGATAATAACTTTTTTAATATTTAAGCATTTTAGTAATTGTTATCATTATATTATGCACCGTCTCCTTGAAGCCAATAATTTACAGCTTTATTTACAATATTATCTAAGTACAAAAAGGTTTCAGAGAAGAAGCAAAGGGACAGACAAAAGATAGGTGCAGACAAGAACAGTCAGAAGCGGACAGTTACTGGCAGTGACAGGAAATGCAACGCAGTGAACACCGAATCCTTACCTGGCATCAGAGGGCTTGTAGGTGACGTCATACTTCTCCACCAGATCCGCTGTGGTGGACCACGACACCCGCACCGTGGTTGGGTTAAGGAAGGTGACAGTTATGTTCTCAGGTACGCCGGGGCCCATTGAGCCTGCAAAGAACATTTAGGGTCAGATTGAGCAACTTAAGAAGATAAATGAATCTATACGAGTGATAGGACCAGACTATCAAAGGAGGTAAAAACCTACATAACCTACAAAACCTACATAACCTACATAACCTACATAACCTACATAACCTACATAACCTACATAACCTACATAACCTACATAACCTACATAACATACATACAAGTGTATTGTTATAGCGGGGCTACACTGGTCAAACCCGGATTGGCAAATTATTTGTTGCTTAGATGGACGATATAGATGTTGAGTGAGGCATAACTTTTTTGCTATAGAAACAAAATACAAGTAAGTACACTTGGAGCAATTATATGAGACGTCTGGAAGTTACATAGTACTATAATTATTGTATGTCAGAGTTTAACCTCCATACCCTGTCATAACCATTTAATATAAATAAATCTTTCATACTTGTTTGGTACTTAATTAACACGAAATAAAAAATTTTCGACGTAACACAATCCACAGACCCTCCGGCAACATGAATTAATAAAAATCGAGAGTCTTCTCAACCTAAATTTCAAATGATCTTGTGCGTTGCTGAAAAAATAAAAATGAAAATTATTCCTTAAGTTTCAGAAGGAGATACAAATCCCTAAAGATTAAATATGAAATAACTACGTAAATATTTATAGTCGGGGTTCAAGATTGTTAGATGTACAAAAATTTAGTTCTGTTGACTAACAGAGATGGCGACAACTTAGTGTTATAATATCGTAGCATGATATTATATTTATTATCATACCGTCACACCAGTTCCCTTTTAAGGTAGTCGTGGAGCATTGAATGTTAAAAATCTCTATCCTTAATAATCTGCCGTTATTTAGATCTAGTTATTTCACTTCACCACACTTGTACATTCGATAAAAAGAGTTGAGATAAATTAATAAAGAAGATGTTAGGACATACTCGCACACCGCGATCTGACGCACACGTATATAGAGTCTATGCTATGGTGTTACTAAATGGTGGGTATAATATATCACAAAAATTGCTGTCGCGGGAATTCAACCCCTTGCGACCTGCTCATCAGCCAGGTTAACTAAGTATCGGACGAACCTGCCAATGAGATAATGTAACATAGTATGTATTATTAAAGTATTATTAAAGAAACATTAGCGGATCTATTGATTTGTTCTGAAGTTTCACCTCGGGATACCTTCAGCAGAAACTTCTCGGAAATTGCTGATCTACCTGGAAGTTCCAAGTTTAATCTTATTAATTAACGTTCGTCTATAATATCTTCATTCCCTGTAAATTATGCGAATACTTGTTTAATGTGCTCCTGGCTGTTGTAATATTCAACATCAGATGTTGTTAATGAAACAGCTAAACAAAAGGTTTGAAAGGTGAAGCTACGCCGATGAAGTTAAATGCTTAATAATGATAATTTCAACTGAAATTAAAGGTATGAATATTTATTTGCTCGTGAGGATTTCACACTTCAATAGAACACAATGAAAACTAAAGGGTCGAGCAGTAGACAAGAAATGTTTTATTCAGGAAAATGTCTTACGATTTCGAAAATATTTTATTATAAGGCGATGTAGTACACAAATGTAAACACAAGAGGCATTTTAAAATTAATTCATAATTAATAAGTACCGTGAATTTATATTGTCATAAGGTTCGTATTTGTTCATACCCTAAGTACAACCTATTTGTCATTCATTTGTCAAAATTTCGTTTTTGCAATATCTCATTAGCAATATGTTTCCACCTTTATGATAAGCCTATCATTTTTATTAACAATTTGTGTGACTTTTATCAACAATTTGTGTCACTTTTGTCATCATTTTATAACACTTTTATCACCAATTTGAATCACTTACATAATTTCTCCTATAAACAACAATTTGTATACTTTTTATTATTATCTCTTTTATCAGCACTTTTGCTATAAAACGTCCATGTTATTTACTCTCGTAGCAAGTTTTTTTTAAACAATTATTCACTTTAAATGCAATGTTCGTTACAATGTTTATTTTTCTTTTGGGCTATCGAAAACCAGCCCAATTAGTTGTTCGTTTCCGAACGATCGTGTATTTGTTTCTGGGACGAGTCAATAACGACGTGGGTTCGGGTGAATTTCAATGGACTGTAGCTTTTTTGTTGCTAGAATAAAGGTTCCATGAATACCGGCCTATTGGGAGAGATTTTATTTTGTCTTATGTGAATTTTAGGTACAACCTCGCGACGTCTTAATAGTAATTGAACGAATCTCCAATCAATCATCATGAAACTTGTTGCGACTCTCGCTGGCTCTAATAATGTCCTCGATACAGAAGGAGGCTAGTGGTAAGCAAGCTACGTTAATAACACTTTAATAATAATCATACATTTTAAAGATTAATGACACTTCAATGGTGACACATGTGATACATAAAGAATGAATTAAACGATTGTCTTATTGGATGTATTAATAGTTCACCTATGAGTTGAATAATCTGATAAATCAGAACCAAAGAATATAATTGTTCAAGTTCCTAAAAAAAAATCATCATTTATTGTTCGTTACTAATAGGCATTATAAAAAATCGCTGAAAATATTATCGTTTTGTTTCCATGATTTCATCAGCCTGAAAGGTAGTAAGCCTGTAGTAAGGTGTGTACTATTATATAAAGCAAAACCCATAAAATGTAAAACGGTATTCGATCCATACCACACAGCATAAACAAACAGCGAAAAAAACAGAGTGATGGTAACATTTCCAGAGGAATAGTGCAATACAACACTGCAAGCGAATGCGACGACGTACTGACGTTCAAAGTGAATTTTATAGTACCTACTCACTGTTATAAATACCAAAAGCGTTGTCTCTGGCCGGCATATACATTTCACTATGAGTAAATTCCGTACAATGATAATGTATAAGCAAAAAGTTGACTACCTCGTTGGTCGAGTGCTTGTAAGCGACTGAACAAGAGGTCCTAGGTTCGATTCCCGGGTTTGGTGCTATTGGATTTTATTAACTTTTGATAGATTGACAGTTACAATGAGTTCAGATAAACATTCGCGGCAAGTGATGGTAGAAACGAAAAACGAATAAATAAATAATTCACAAAAATTCTTACGGTATTCACAGAGTATTGGAAATAAGTAATAGGAAATAAAATCGGTGCTTTCAAATGTACGCCAGAGGTTACAATACAGGCGACCTAAACTAGCCTAAATCCCTCGAATCACATACGTGGTATACATACAAACTCGCAGTCAACAGCGGAACGGTTTCGGTTGTGCTTTATTAGGTTTACGATTCACGTGAGCAATTGGCAAAAGGTCGCTTAGCTGTTTGCAAAATGGATTTGATGTTCCATTTTTTTATATAACAAATAAACGTGCAGTCCAGCTTGTATGACATTATTTTTATGGCCCTGTCTCCCCCCAGTGGGAGACATAGACTTCTAATAAACGCGCCCCGTCTCCGGCTTGTCGCATCCAAACCCTGACCTGACTGCAGCACTTCGCGAATTGTCAGTACAGCTACAAGGAAGTCGTCTAACATTATGTTTGCTGAGCCGCAGTCGTCACTTCAGAACTCGTTTCATCCAACGCTTATTCTTTTTTCATAATGTTGAACATTTGACAACAATAAGTCAAACGATGTAAACATATTATAATTTAGAAGACAGTAATTTTATGCGTTTAAAGCTATAAAGCTCCTCTGCTTTGTATTAGAAATAAAGTGTTTATTTTGCTACATAACAAACCGAGATATTTGAAAACTGCATGGAACATTTATTGAAAAATGCTCCAGAGCTTGGATTTATATATAGAAACATTACCGTTATCTATAGGCGAAAATATGTGCTTGTCTTCACAAAGCAATTTAATATTTAACGTAAACATTCTAGAAATAAGTTTGAGCACCGGCGAAAATACATTTTTGCCGCTTAATTTGGAAGAAAGTTGGGGAATATCTGTTCAGGACGTAAGTAGGTCGGGTAGTTACTGCAGGATGTGAAAGAAATTTTCTTTATCGTAAGTGCCTGGATTCTCGAATATACCCTCTTCCACATACACTATATACAAACTCGGCTTTATTCAGATGGGTGTCGTCATATTTATTACCAATTGTATCGGTAAGATAGTATCAGAAACACTGTTTTGCGCTTTATAAGCCTTTTAACAATGTATTTATAGTTCGATAAACATATATTCGATAAATAAATTGTATTTTTTACAGGAAAAACATTTAAAACACTGAAATAAGAGCTGAAGTAAAATATATATTTATTTTAAATCCTGTTAATATTATACGCAACATCACGCCTGTGATTCCCGAAGAGCTAGACAGAGAAGTGTAGTAGACTGCCACGATAACATTGCTGATTGAAAAATAGAGCTAACAGTTATTATTATCAACTCCATTAGTTCTACTTTCAATGTCCTAAGCTATTGCCTGGAATTTAAATCCTGTCACACACCTCTGAATTTTTTGTACTTGGCAAGCGTGGTAAACTACGGCCTTTTACATTCTCGATATGGCTGACTAAAATATCTAACAGAAAAACTATAAAAACTGATGATGATAATGATAATGATGATAATAATTATATATTATTTGACAATTCGACAAGCAATTACATTTTTATTTTCTTTGTCAATTAGCTATTCATGTACCGTAGTGACAATTTAATTTAGCCGACTGGTTACTTGTTAAAATTATTTAAGAAATTAATAAGCCTTTACTATGCACAGAACACAGATCCAGACTCCGGTCACTACTGGATTCGTAGTTTGGACCTGTACCCGATGTACGGCAATAGGCTCACCACCTCTTCCACTCTGGGACGTAAATGTAACTGGTATTACACTCCTCTGCCTACCCCTTCTGGGACTACAGGCATGAAGCATATAACGTAACTGTGAATTAATAATTTAGCGCTAAATTTCACTGTTCAACGTTTCGATTTGATATATATGTGGATTCCCTGAGTTCTCGTTTATAAAATCGCAATGAATATTAGAGTTGTTCGGTAAGAAACACCTAACTAAGCTATTTAGATGCGGAGTAATATAAAAATAGAGGTCACGAAAGGTTAATCGAAGCGGAGTACTAAACCAGTTCTGGTCCATATGTACCGTATTGAAAATGTTTACAGGAAAATATAAACTTTAATGGAAATACTGAACACCTTAGATCCGCTTTTTGTTTTTATTTTACAAACTATTCAATATTTAGGCAGCTCACCCGTCTTACGTGAGTATACCTTAATAACGCAATTTAAAATGTCATTGTCGATACCAGTTCATGGAATTAACACGTGTACCAAAAAGTACAAGAAACATGTCTCTCAACGATAAGTCAGACAATGACCGGTAGGGAAGTCAATGGTTTCCAAAATCTCTGGCGTTACACTAATACAGTCAGTCATTAATGTAGAAGAAATAAGTCCGGTCTGTGGGGATACAGATATTTGTCACTCGGGGCTAGGGAGCCCCGAGTGACAAATATCTCGGGGTCCTGGGACTAGGCAGGGATCTATCCCCACGCCAGCATGCGTAACGATATAATGATAAAACTATGAAACCGCCACGAAAGAATCAATTGAATGTTCTTATAAATACTCACGTTTTAGTTAGCGTAAAATATTGTGAGGTTTATTTGTACGGCTAGGTATATTTATCGTTTCACTTAAGGCTTCAAACCAAGTCGGTTTATCCCGGGACAATATCCGGGGCTGACTGTTTAACGTTCTGCGGTTATTAGATTACTGAGGGCACTGACCCGCCATCCGTTTTTGATTATTACAATAGGCTGTATTATATTTGTTACTTATGAAAGCATTGTTTGGAACATGTTTCAAACTTATACAAACATTATTTAACTTCGGATCAAAATTATTTGCATGCAATGAGAATTTTATTGTGTTCGTTTTGTAGATGCTGAAAGTTTTTTTTTTATCATGAAATTAAAGTGTATACGGTGAATCAAATTATAATTTTAGAGCTAATAAATATAAAATAAATATTTTCAGTAGTTGAAGCTTGCCTATCACCCTAAAGGTTTCATATTTAGAAGATAAGACCGGAGCAGAATTACAGTCAGAATGAGCTAAGCTACCCACGTCTGAGGACATCGTAAAAGATGTATACACTCATCAAGCTAGTCATTGAAATTCTAACAAGAGAAGCGCCGTTAGCACGAGAAAGATCTTAGCGAATGATTAAGACCTGCGTATCTTAGGTATCAGTAGTATGCTTTTGTATGGCAGGTGATATACTAGAGTAACCTCTGTATTATGCTCTCTAGGTAGAACAGAAATTATTAGGATAGTTTTATGTACAACAACAATAATACATATAAGCTATATACCAAATGTAATACCACGTCTCTAATACTAGAAGGGGTAAGTAAAGGAGTATAATCTACTCCACACTTTCACCAGTTACTTTTGCGTCCTACCACGGAATAGCTAGTGACGCCGCCGACTACAGATCCAAGCTTCGAATCACTACTAGAAAATCTAAGTTTGAATAATCCTATAGTACCCGACCCGTAATTCGAACCCAGGAACACTCGACCAACGAGGCTATCTGTATGTGTAAAGTATTGTAAATGTAGTCTCACCAGCGGTAGCGCAGTGCAGCAGGAAGGAGAGCGCTAGGGCGACGAGTGCGGGGTGCGCGGCCGGCGCGCGCCGCATGACGCGCCCACGCGCACGCTCATGCCATGCCTCTGCTGGAACAACCACAGTGCCATTAGGGATATATACGTGCCTACATGTGAGTGTACAGTGATACATACATAGCTACATGCGAGACTTTCCATGAAGAAGATTGCCTATATAACCCACGTCAGAGTAGGAACGAAATTGGAAGTATCGTAGTCGCTGTGGACGAAATCGGTCGGACTATTACCACTATACATAAACATATTTGTTCTATTATAATATATTTATATGTCTTGTTATATAACTTTTCGTAAGTACCTACTTATGTTCTTTTCTACAATACACTGAACCAGACTATAAACTTTATTACGGATTAATTTGAAACTAATGAAAAACTGATAAGCTGTTTAAAAACTTGTATTCTATTTTATCCAGCAATGAACGGGAGTAGGCTGATGATAATGATGATGATACTTATATTTGAGACGTTTTTTTATTACGATTGTTATTCGATAAACAGCAAACATAAAGTAAATTAAGATGTAGCGGCATTTTAAAAAGGTGTATCAAGTAAGCGATGTTGATTTATTTAGGACATAAAACTGGCGCAACACATAGTACTATTTATTTACTTATTTTAATTCATACGATCAAAATCAATAGCAAAATGCAGCGTATATGCCCTCCAATTACAGGAACAATATCTTTCCATGCAAACTTAGCTATCCTGGCCCATGTTATATGCATATTACAGCCGAAATAGAAACAGCCAGACAACAGCCTACTATATAGCACATTTTGTATGCAAATGGGGAGTGCAAAGCCATTAGCATTTCGAAAACAAGAAAGAGCAGCGGAAACATGACTTTAACGAGTAATAAAGCCGAGGCTTTCGTTACAAACTCTCTATCGATTTGTTACAAAATTGCATTGCCGTGTCTCCTTGCACTTAGCGCCGATCGTAAAAATATTTTACCGTTTGTTTTGCTGTCATATTTTTATTTCTAATTGGACGTATTGCTAAACGTATATTTGTTCCGTATTTACAGTGTTATCAGTTATAATTAAATATATTTCAGGTCTGTGAGGATTGTGATATTTAGCATTTAGTGTTATCTGCATACTTTGTAAGTCACCTGGCGTAATGATATGAGAATAATAATAATGTGAGATTTCAATAGCTGATGGAGAATTTGGAAGTCTGAGAAACCGGCGCGGAAAAAGTGAAGAATACTGTATGCATGTCAGGCCTATAAGGATAGAGACGTAATAATAATGACATAATATATAATATTATGATACTCGATATTTTTTGCCTACCCTGTAAAGGACCTGGCGCGACTATGTAATAATAATATTAATATTGAGTTTTAAATTGTGAAACAATTTTACTGTCTCCATTTAGATTATTAACAGAACCAACGACAGTATATTACTAGTTAATATTATCAGTAATTTAGTTTGTAATATCCGTCAGTTGTATCTCACAACGACTTGGATAATAAAAATTTAAAAATCTGTTCTCCGTACAAGATCTTGTGATAACTAAATTTTCTTCTATCTCATTACGTTGCCACTCAATTCCTTAGAGGATTGCTGCATCAGTCTAATTTCTCTCATATTATAAATTCCTAAGAGCATTAAAATCTAGACTACCGACATACTTAGCACAGACTAAGTTGTGAGACCATAATAATTACTTCAGCTATTAGGCTTTCAGCATGTCAGCGAGTCTATTCTACCCACGACAAGATATTTAACTAATTCGATGTCCTATTATAACTTGCGGAGCCCACAGCACTTAGATATTAGCATATTAGACATTATTAGGCATGAAGTTAATTCAGTCTTGTGTCCGAAACCGACGCGTGTGTATAAAGACTAACACATGTAGTCGCGTTTGCAAATATAGAGTAATGTTTCGGATACTTCGCTCTCTGTCTACCCTGTAAGGCCTTTTGCGAATCGTTTACTTAATAACAGCCCAGGGTGTAATTTTGTTTTAAACACACCACAACAAATTATATTCAACCTTAATCACTGGAATCCTTTGGAAATTAAAAATCAAACAGTAACTATATAATTATTAAAAATGACTTAAATAAATTAGGAGATAGAAATGTATCATACGCTTAAATAGCATCTAAATACATAGTCGTATTTAGCTAGTTTTGGGAGTATTACGCTAACTAATGGAGTAATGAACAATGCTTTACTAACAATGCCTGTCTGCTGTCACAGCCCCATTGTAAGAATAGAAATGCCAGGACCAGGTGCCTTGACCCTACTTAAACCGTTTGAATTGTAATGCACGTCTACATTGTAATAGCTGGTATAGGGCTTATCCTATGACTATCATGACATATCACTATGATAGTGGATAGCGTTAAGAATGTGTATCCGTATTGGCTCCTTATTCTGCGTCTGATCTTCGGGTGGGGTAGAGCATTACTGGATTTTTTTAACTTAAAATTCTCAGTAGTAACGCGGAGTATGGATTTGTGACTGGTGTATGGCATGGCTCAACTACTGTTTCATGGGACGTGTAACATAACTCGTGAAATGCGGTAAACCTACTCACCTCTGCCTATCCATTCCAAGCAGTATAGGTGTGGTTTTATGTCGTTATTTATCCCTATTCGCTCATTTTGAGTACAGTGATATGTTATGAAGTTTCGCAATTGCATAAAAACGGTTACATATAAAATAAAGACCAGTTATTGTTTTTTGATTAGTACAATAAATATGTTGATTTTCTATACAATATGATGGAAAGTTCTGACTACTTTATATCACGTTAAAGATTATACATAAAACTGATACAATATGTACCGTCAATAAATTTGAACAATATAAAGGAGATAATATTTAATTAACAGTATTAATAACATTAACAAATAATTGTTATAGGTACAGTTCTCCCCGAACTTCTCATCATCACCTGGGTTGAGCGGTAGAAAATGCCACTTGGCATTAAGTCCACCTTTTGTAACCAACAATAAAGGATAAATAAATAAATAAATATTCTTAAATGAATGGAAAGTGAACCATATACTTGACTGTTTTGCTGGTTTTGTCAAATGCTGCAGAAATATGAAATTGACCACACAGGCGAGTCCAGAAATTGAAGGTGTCTCAACGTGCTATGGAAAGAGTTCAAAGTTTTGTGTGTGCGTGTGTGTTTGTACGTGAGGGTGCGTGTGCGCGTATGGATGTGCGTGGGCGCGGGCGTGTGCGTTTGCGTTTGCGTATGATCATGTGTTACACATATTACTATGATTGCTTTACTAATTATTTACGACGATAACCTTCAATACGACACCGATCTAACAATAATATTCTTTGTATATAGATATATGTACATACACTAATAATTCCAATTCACCCTATAATTGTTATTAGATTGATTTTCATCGTAAAAGGTAATAGCATCGCGTGGGTAAACAAAAGATATTTAGTAAAGATAAAGATATTAATAAAGATAAAGATATGATATTAGTGATACCGTAGGTTTAATCATAATGTACTTTGGTATGTACCTACTAATAAAATTCAAATATTAGTGCTAAAAATATCCATAAATCTATTGTTTAGAATCCGATTCGGTTTTATTAAATGCTCAACTTACGTTTAGTTGATCGGTGCGTAAACATTAAATGATTTATTATCGTTTAAATAACGGTAGCAGGCTGCTGATGGATCGTGTAAACGTAAACATTTACGTTAATTATACGTTAATGTAGACTTCAACAGCTACCGCATTATGTGACGTTTGGTTTATATTGAGCGTTCTTTGGTGTGGGTAGGGTTATTGATCAGATGGCTGCACTGTAGCCTAGTTGGTAACACTATCAACTAGATGGAAGTACCATCGTCTTAGACAAGTGTTGCTGAAACTTCTTACTGTCAACATGAAAATCGATCCGGTGATTATCTATGTCGGGTCTATGTCAATAGCCACCTGTTCCATGGGAAGTAAACGTAACTGGTGAAATTTAGAAGTGTACTAAACTCCTCTGCCTAACCCGTTAGGCTTATGAAAATCAATTTATACTTTTAAAATTTATGCCAAAAAGTCCCTCTACACTAATAGTTGACATAATTTTCTTCATTTATTTATTTTTTTGAAAATCTTATAACTTATATGAGTTGCATAACAAACGACACATGAGTAATTTTAAAATTTCTGCACATAGTTACAACTTCGACTTTGGTATATTTATATATCTGGAAATAAATCAAACCTGTACGATATAATCGGACATTGAAATTTTGTGATACTCATTGCCATTTTTATTTTACATGGCTCTATAATTCAATCTGAAACAGGTAACATGTTCATTTAGGCGTAATTACCTCGGACAGGCGCCCTTGATGTAATTTCCAAAACAATTACTCACGGTCAAGGAGTTTCCACCGCGAGGAAAGTGAAAGTTGAATTTTCTGTTGGAAATTCACAGGGAGATTAGCTTGTTTTGGGTCACAAAGCGTCGCTGACGGAAGTGCGGTAATGAGAGGTGACCGCGGAGAAGTTTTCAGAGAAGGTCGTCATTTTTAAATAGATTAGCTATAGTATTAACATTCTACCATTCGTGTAGTAGAATGTTATTACAGTTCGTGAATGTAGGAAAAGCACGTCAGATCTGTAAGAATAGAAATATTTGGCACTTGGTGCCCTCTGTCTACCAGAAAGGGATCTGGCGTGACCATAACATTGTAATTATTATTATTGAAAATAGCAGATAAATATTCCCTTTTTAAATAACATTTAAGTTGCCGTATATCAGATTTTTAAAGATATCTAACTGGATGCTAAACCGTTTATTACGTTTTGGAACTGGAAGGTCGTGAACATGAAGAACAATTTTAATTTAAGTTAAAAAAGTATTTTCAGGCGAATTTAATTTCTTTATTAAATGTCTGAGACGCTTAATGTTCAGCTTTTCTCCAGAAACATTTAAATAGAATAATAAGCAATATAAAGTATATATCCAAAGCTCTTACAAATTCAAGAAGAGTTAGTACTTGCTCCGTTAAATCAAAAATTTAATACAGCTCTTCAGAACTAATCAAACGGTTTTAACTAAGTAAGGACGATAGCAAGAGCTTTTAATAAAGATATTAAGTAGTAATATTAAATATTATTAAAACTAATAAGCTAATATTTATAATTGTGCTAATTTAGATTGTCTAGTAAATGTTTGTGCTAACTTAGATTTTCTAGTAAACGTTTGTGCTAATTTAGATTTTCTAGTAAAACTTCTACTAGTGGCTCGGAATCTGGATCTATGCCCGGTGTTCGGCAATAGCTTCACCACCTATTCTACGGTGGGACGTAGCGTGGTCAAACATGGGAGTGTAATATACTCCTCTTCTTATCACTTCGGGGATTACAGGCGTAATGTTACGTATTTAAGTATTGGAAGTGAGAAGTCCATAAGCATCCTGTTTTGTGTTTAGTTCTGGTTTGCAACCTCAAACACATTCTTATCTGGACTTTTCTGACCATTCCATAAATCGTAGTTTCCATACCCGATTCCGACTGCGCTATTAAAAAAACTAAACACAAACCTATTTTCTAAACAAACTCCCTTACCAATTAACACCTTTTATAACACAAATACCTCCAACAAACCAAAATATGAAGCAAAGCTTAAAAAACTTTAAAAGGTAAAATGTAAAAAAAGCGAATGCCATGTACATCGTACCTGTCACAAATAATACTTCTTTTCTCGGAGATTCAGAGCGTTCCTACACACCTATGTCACATGTCACATCGTGACATACATGCCAACGTACGTGTTAGT
>DWMG01002453.1:0-13232 GCA_018244855.1 Elbella merops
AGATTTCATGTATTTCAGTCTAATAATGAAATACAAGAAAGCAGTGTTAAGAATCCCCTCAAATACCTCAACGAAGCCGTTTCACACAAACACATACCAGCTTCAAAACACCAAAAACATGACATTTTTGTGAAACGTTGAATTTTATCAAGCGATTTTCGTCCGCGCACTCGTAGACGCGGTGAAAAAAAAGAACGACCTCCATTACGAATGTCATTTGCACGGCGTGCCATTGAAAAAGCAATTATTTCAATATCTGGCCCGCGCGGGCACCCAGCGGCAAAAAGCGGGCCGAGCACGCGCGCCGCGGCTGCGACCGGCCGCAAGAAAGTTTGGAGACGTCGCCAAGGACGACTCCGCTGCTCCATTTATTTGTGTGTGTAGGTAGTTGTATGCATTTTAGTACCTTGTTCACTTGTTTTATAGCTTCATTATATATTGTGTTACCATTACCGAGCGTTTACATCCTGTGCTACACATATCTTCATTATTTCACCTTAATACTAAAAATTTCAGAATGCTTCTTGACCTTGGCGTGTATTTTTCTACTTATATTTCTATAGGTAGAAAAAGGAGGACGTCAGGTTCGAACGCAAAGAGATATTAGGTGCTCTGTGCCTGTCCCTTAATAGACCTGGCATGATTTTACAATGATAATAAAAATAGAAGAATATCGTGACAATGTTTTACCACTAATCTATCTCATGGCGGAAGTAAGCCTACACCTTCGGCGAAGCATAAGTCTGATGTTATGTATATGCTTCTACTAACTACGAGTACAGTTTAAAAACTAAATTTTGGTTTAACGTAAGCCTTTAACTTAGGCTTCAGCTTGAGATGTAGGCGAACACCTTTGAAGATTGAAGTCTGGTCTAACACCTTTAAACGTTTCTGTAGTGTAAATTAATGAACATATATTTTTTACGTCACGAATGTAAATACATATATGAATATTATTAAATGTCACATGGTTACTACAGAATAAGTATATAGTCATACACAGAATATGTATGAGTATGTAAATAAAAGTGTCTGGCAACGGTTGGATACGATGAGCTGAAGATCGAGCTCAGTGGCGTGCTATTGGAGAAGCTTTTGTCCAACAGGAAGGGAGTAGGCTGATGATGATAATTTAATCAACTTCTTTAATTTTTACCCGACCAAGGGTTATGTTTTTCGCGCGTATCTTCGCGCGACTAACATCTCGATCGGGTCAATTCTTTCCATTAATGGTTAGGTATAAACTGGAGATGTTGGTCCCGACTGTACGATCCGCAATTCCGTGTGTTTATGTTCTGCAGTACAATATTACAAGTGTTTATCAGAAATCTGAAGTTGATTTTTCATATTCAGTTTTTTTATTTACTTAATATTTCTTACGTAGTCCGGTTTTTTAATTTGTTTAATATATTTTTTATAACTTTTAATTAATATAATGCCTTCAAAGCTGGCAAAGATTAGCAACTCCTCTGGTATTGTACATTTCCATAGGCGACGGTGTCCTCTTCTAAAATCTAAAAAATCTATATAAAAGTGCGTTCCAGAAGCCAAAACTGTGGCACAATCTCAGTGGTTAAGGAAATCACTTTTTCTGTTATTGTATTATAATGATAAGCACTTGTTTTTACTCAATCGTAATAACACCCACGTTGTTTATTTGCGTTTGTTTTTTAAATCAGACTAGAATTATTTTTGATCATGAATATTTATTGTCCTTTATTACAGAAAATATTAGTTTATGCAAGCTTAATTTAAATAATTTTACTAGGTAAGTGGTAAAGTCAGCAACGTGACATAAAATCACTCCCGTAATCCCTAAAACGGTAGGCAGAGGAGTGTAATACCTACCTACACTCTCACCTTTCTTATTACGTTTACGTCCCATCATGGAATAGGTGGTAAGCGTATTGCCACAGACCAAGCACAAATCCAGATTCCAAGCCGCTACTAAAAATTTTTACTAGAAAATCTAAGTTAGAAAACAATAATAGTTTTCGACCGGGGAATCAAACCTGGGACAAATGTTATCACAAATTTCTCTCTTGACCATTTTGTCTCGGATCACCCTGTTCTACTGGTTAACAGTTAGAGGATCATGTTTAGCTGGGCGCTCTTATCTTATCAAAACTCTTCTAGCTGACAACAACTTTTGCTGAACACTAAGTCATATCTCAATTAATCCGTCCCGTAACAACCTTGGTTCAGATGCTTCAGCAGATTTGGCGAATAGAAACAGGGGGGTCAAGGACACAACGCCAATAAATTAAATTAGTTTCAGAGCCTGTTTTCAAAATATTCAGCGTTTTTTATTAATTTTTACGGAAAGCATATGCAATTTATGATAATTTGATTTATTTTCTTTTTAAAACTCTTGGATAAATGACGGACTTTCAGCCAACTTTCCACGTATACCATTTTAAAGCAATAAGTCTGATTTAATGCGTTTCAGAATTCAGCAAACATTTTCTTTTTTTTATAAGCATACCAGCGTAGTGAATATAAGGGTTTGCCCGCGCTTCCGTGGAATAGGAGGTTTTACTGCTATGATAAGTATTTACAGCGCAAATTTTATATTTTTGTCACAGCAAGTTTTTTTACAAGTTTTTACTTAAAAACCGCCTATACCATGGGACGTATGGGAGTAACTGCTGAAACTTGAGAGTTTACTACACTCCTCTGCCTACCACTTCGAGCATCATAAGCGTGATGTTACGTTTTTACTTACAAATCGAATAGACACGCACAGAGAAAAACATCTTAAGATATAGGTATTGGTTTTACCTAATTAGCTAAAAACTAAACTGGAACAGTTCTAAACATCATCCGGAAACCTACACACACATTACATTTCTCTGTAATGCCAACTAAGGCTCTCAACACGCACTTGACCAATGTGGCAATTCTAAAGGAGACTCGTGTCTAACAAATAGCCCGGTACCAAGATTGAAGATAATTATGGGTAAGTACGGATATATGGATTTATTCGTGGCATACCCGAGGCTCAAGGTCAGTGTTCAACTTTTTCAAGGCATTGCTTAAATGGCTCTACTGTTTAAGAGTTTTAGACTCACTCGCAACCATCCAACTAACTGTGTGATCTAACTGAAACAAAACAAAATCTCCGTCGTTGGAATCGCAACAGCGACAGTGCAGCCCTCTTTTTGTTAAGTGGCAAACATTTGTGAGTGACACTCGAGTGACAATGCATCGACGTGGAGTGGTCCGGTCGACGTACTCTACCAATGTTACTCGAAAGCTTCTCGAGTTCTAATAAATCATTTGTGTACTTACACGTAGGTATACTAGATTTGTAACTTAATTATTTGTCCGTAGTAATTACAGATTTATCTTTAGCAAAATTTATATTTTATACCTACTTGTGTCAGTTAAGGGTTTAGAAGCCTAATAAAAAGCCATAGACATAACTATTATACGTTTGTAAAATGTAAAATATGCGAAAGAAAAGGTTTCTTTTTTTTTCTTTTTTTCTTAGTGCATAATATATCTAAAATATTCCGTTTCCAATTGTAAACTAAGTAGTTAGTTAAGTTCCTTGACTATGTTATATACAAAATTAAAAAGAGACTAAATCAATTTGCAAATTTTAATATAACTATGTAACTACCAATCAAAAATATTGAAACGTGGAAAAATTTTGTCATGATTGTTCTCAGTTTTAACAAATAAAACAAGGCAACCATTTATCACGTTTACTAAGCCACAAATACCCTTGGCACCGATTGTTACGAGAATTATTTATTTCCGCTACGATATTACGGTAAACTTGTTCTTGTATGATATAATGAATTACTCAAAATAATATAATTTACATTACAATTACATAATAATATTTACACAAATTTTCAATACTTTTTTGATACTAAAAAACTCTTATTTAAAAAAATATAATACGATTAATAACGTAGATCCTTATTAAGATATTAATAAATTTCGTAATAAAAACAATAGAAATTCATATTTAGTGTAATATTTACATAATTCAAGACAAGTTACAGTAAGAAAATGAAAAACATAATTGCATTTTCCAATGAATAACCAGAAGAGAAGAGACTAATGGTAGGGCTGACATCAGCCTAAGAGGCCAACAGGACGCGCGACAAATATGTATGTCAGCCGTCAGTTGCGGCAATCCAAAGTGTACCTTTTTTAAGCCATGAAACACCAAAATGCCTTTTTCAATTCCTTTTTCATTACTACTTATAAAAACCCTATTACATTGAAGAAATTTCTAGAATGATTTACTTAAGATTTTTTTTATTACATACAGATTACGCTACATTTTATTACATATTAATATACATACGAGTATGTAGATAAATATACCGAGAATGCTATAAGGAAATTCTAGAGTTAATATCTGAGCTCAGCATGATAATCATGATACAAGTCTGTCAGGAAAGCGGGAGATAGTTACTGTTGCCAGTGACTAACAGTGACTAATGGTAGGGCCGACACCAGCCGTAGACTAACGGGACGCTGCATGTGTGTCGGCCGCCAATCACTGCAGTCCAACTTGTAAATTATGTTCTTTTGAAAGTACTATGTTGCAGAGGTACTAACTCGTGCCAACCTATTAAAAGAACAATCTGGAAAAAATAAAGAATGGAAAGAACTTTAAGAAAGATTAGTTGTCGTAATACTGTGGGTATATTATTCGGTTTTATTTGTTTATAATTAATACTTATATTAATTATGTAATATAGAAAATATATTAAGAAATATTCATGTCATCAAAGATACTGTTTAAAATGTTGGTAATACAATAAAAGGATTTAATTTACGACATTGTATTTCTTCCAACAAAGGAAATAAATAATAATAAAACTGAACTTTACTGAACTTAACTGAACTGTAATAGTATTTTATCGACAACTAAAAAACTAACTGCTCATAACGTTCAAGATAAAGTTATTCCAGTGGCTATTAATTAAATGTTATTATTATTCAGTGAAAGATTATTTCCAACACTTCATAATTATACATCGATTTGCATTTGATGGCAAGGACTTATGTTTTCATACTATAGAGTTGTTGTAATGTTAGTGAAATGTATTATTGTAATTTAATGTAAAATTGTATTGACATGATTAATATTAATAAAATGACATCATAGAATTAATTAAGAATTGCATCCTAATTATAGTCAAATATGATGGACTCACTACAATTTTTTAAAACCTGTGTTTACCCATATTTGTTGGCAATAGAAGTATTTGTATTTGTATTTTATTTGTATTTGACAAATACCTATATTTCTGCAGCATAACAACAATGTTAAGTACAACAAGATTTTCTGATTATCAGTTAGTCACATGTTAATTAAAACGAATCAAAAAATGTTAATTGTACTAAATAATAACCCCTAAGACATTACAATTTTAATTATTGTTATGTTTCTGTACATCTATTGTATAATGGTAAGTTACTGTGGTTTGGGCAATAAAGTCCTTGTAACAATACTGTGTCGTCCGCGGAAGAGAAAACGTCAGGCGAACGTCGAACGTGCATGAAATATGATAAATGTTGCTTAAAGCTTCGTAGTGTTATGCCACGGATATAAACCACTTCTGGAGACGCAAACAATCATGCACAGCATACCCTAAACAAAACTATAGCATTAGAATTGGTAGTACCAATTAGTTCAGTTATTATTAAATGTTAATAAGATGATTCGTCATATGTGAAAAATGGACTGTTAGCAATTAGTCCAGTGTAATGTTAGTGTAATTCCAGTTAGTCAAAGCATAAAATCAAAAATATTATTCGAGATTTTTTTCAAAAAGTACTTTATTAGTGTTACACTATTTTGACCTTTCTAATTAAAGTGTTTCGTAAACAAAAATGTTATGAACTCGGTTCATAAATATTCAACTAAACCTATGCACGAGTATGTGTGGTTCTGTGATTTAATAAAGCTACAATTTCACTAAGAAAATGTATTAGATATCTTACAACGACGTAAGAACATTATGATATTCCGTATCATTTGGTCGGAGCAGAATACAATCGCTTCAGATCTCCAACGAATCGTTGCCTCATCCAGTATCGATACGTCACTGACATGCCAATCAGCCGCGAGCCCGACGCAGGTCGTCCCGGCCGACAGCGAGGTTAGACTTGCCGATTCCTTAATTGCTGTGACGTTTTGGTGCCACATTCCTTGCTACACGCTACTTAGTGCCAAGTAGTCATCTTTCGAAATCGATATCTATTTTGGTAATTTGGCAATTCAGCGCACCTGGTACTTTCTAGTTGAGATGAGTCAGTAGGTTAATGTAAATCGATTTGTATGATTTTTTTAGTTGTAACTTACTACATTGTGTTGTACTGTGTGTAATGTTAGTGGAACTACAACGAAAAGCCGCTGGTTACGATCCATTCCAGGAATCCTTTTACCAAGGAACGCTTCTAGATATACTTTACCCATGCTCCCCTCCCGTCTCTCAACTCTCATGCAATTTTACAGAAACAGCAATGGTTTAGACATATAGTTACACAACATATCTACTTAACTATTCATATTTTAACTGTCACATGGGACACAACACAACTGATGTAACCTGGGATTATTACATTTTACTACCTACACCTATGGGGAAATATATGCGTGACGTTTTGTTATACATATATCCTTTATTTATTTATTCAATCATTCATTGGCCACGAATATCTATTTTGCTTTGATATTTCGATGACATATCGTGCCACTTACGAGTAGAATCAAGTAGGATAGAGTTTGACCTTTCGATTTCAACATCGAATCAATATTTTGATAATTCAGCGATTTAGTGCACTTACGTTACTGGTGTGTGTCATCAGTCAACTAGCCACTATGGACGTGTGGCCTCAGACTCAAAATATTATTATAACGAAAACATTTACATGTGTATATATATACAACTGTATTTCTAAGCACATATTGTGCATAGAATTTTAGGGCTTAGATTTAGAGGCTATCTTACAACTCTCTGGAGACTAGAAATGAGTAGGTATATAGACTTATTTTTTCCACTTTTGTATTAAGCACAACTTGTTGAGGTATTCCTACAGTCGAATCAAACAATAGTTTATAGACTTCCCGTCCAAATACTAACAGTACTTTACTCGTAATATATTGGAAAATAAACGCAATATCACGCCTGTACTCCCTACCCCGAAGGGGTAGGCAGAGAAGTGTAGTACATTACCAGGTTTCACCATTTAAGTTTACGGCCCATGGAATAGGTGGTGAGCCTAATGCCAATAGAAAATGTGCTTATAATATACCGTAAAACATTTCAAACACATTTTTATGGCTATTTTGAGCTTCATTATACACACTTCCATAACCAAGCAAGTACGCAATACGAAATTACTCGTACATAAATTACGTAAGCGATGACGCACGCGAGTCATTGTTTTTAACATTTTCATTTTTAGTGAGCTCATGTCATTTTGGGGTATTTAAACGACCCCAAGGTTCAACTCAGAAGGCTGAGCGGACCTCACCTGCCTGTGTTGCAATGCTCTACAACAGAGGGAGCTCTGGTGACCAAAGTATAGCGTTACCTGCCTACACACAGCTAAATGCTCTGAGCCCCAACGGGCAGCGACATCTCCTGTACTCTGCGATCCATAGCTGTCTGGGATGCTTATACCCAGCTATGGAGTGACATAGGCTGATGATGCTATTGATGAATTGATTCCAATAATTAATAATTCAGATATTATTATTATCTTTGACCTATCGGTTAGTTCTTTGGTTAGTGAACCTGACTGACTTGAGCTATTACTGAGCAGGTTGCGGGTTCAGGTCGGACTGAATTTCCAACTATTTATGCGTGTGATAAACTTTTAACAACCTAAATAAAATCAAAAGTACTTTTATTAAACTGCTTTGACTTACGAAAAGCTTTTAACAAAAGTACAATGATGTCAAACTGCTGAAGGTAGAAACGTGGAACGAAAGCGTTTATAATAGAACCTAGATACAACCTTGTCACTTTTTGTGTTAATATAGGCTTGCGTTTGGCACGATCTCTCCAGATGCTAAATGGTATGAATGGTGGTAGAGTATGACTTCGCTCTTGCCTTGAATCTCAAATTGTTCTAGTTGTTATTCTATCACACTCCTTATATAGAGTAGGCAGACCCCACCTGATGCCAAATTTCTCGATCCTACAGACCTAATGTGCACCTAAAAAATATAAAATTCCTTAGGGGGGGGGCAAAGCCCTTTAGCAAAGAGCTCACATAAAAAGTGTCAAAGGAAGATTGTGTTTTGGTCATTTTATTTGAAAGTAATCATTAATAACACCCACCTTGACATTACCGCACATTTTTACCAGTTCAATTTCCGACTAGCGTAAGTGGGGAAACATACATAATTTTAGTTTCAGTGTTATTTTTGTCCCGTCTATATATCTACAGTCATCAAAATAGTTCTAAAAAGCAGTTGAAGTATCTACCATTAGACATTCACATATTACTTGCGAATTTTTCTATTAAACGTCTTTATTCTCCATCACAACCTTTTTGAAGTCGGTGGGAGTTCATGAAGAAGGACCTCGGATAAGTGCGAAAGTAGACGGACCATACCGGAAAAGTATACATGAGATATGTCGGCGTATAATTCAATCATATTTACAGGCAAGTGAAGTTTAAGGCCACCAAGTTCTATCAACGATATACAAAAGCCAGTATTGACTTTTTTGACATTAATAAACTTTTTAGTGGCCACTACTAATGCCCAAAAGAGGTATAGCAAGCGACAATGTAATATTGATTATAATATCTATAATAATCATACAAATTACACAAATCCAATTAAGAAAAGCTTAGTAAAACATTGCGCCGACAAGATCAATAAAGTAACAACAACATTGTAAAGATATTTAATTTGAATAAAATATTGAGGGCACCGTCTAAGTCTAAATGTTTATTTTGAGCTTATAATCACACCGCCTAAAAAGGGTTGCTCACGAATAAATTACGTCAAAGTCTATAAAACGTGTTTCAAAACAAAATTATTTGGGGAAAAAGGTATCTCATTTACACATTAGTGACGCTACTCGCCACGTCCGTCGGTAATTATTAAAAAGTTACGTCCTGATTCCATATACCTTTTTTGTTTTTTATCTGGAATTTCGTTTTGTGCTCTTTATCGTTTTTAAATTTAGAATGTCGTGAGTTAAGTAGTATTTATGCGATCCCCAGCAGTGCGAAGGCGGTCGAGAATTTTTAGGATCTGTCGCGCCTGCTTTTTCGTTTTAGAACGATGTGAAACTTGTCGAAATTGTTATTTTTGTGAAACAACATCATATCATTGTTGTAATAATTAAGCGTCTGTTACTTCTAATACTCTACATGGTATTCACTATAGAAACATAAGCCTTTTTTCGTTTTAGCAAATGTCTAACAACACCCTCAATTTTTATTGATTGTTTGATAACTTCCCAGCCACGCACTTATAGCGCACCTTCCAAACGTATAGAAATAACAGTTACAGTTGTTACAAATTATTTTTTGTTAAGTAATAATAATATAACTTGTAAAAATATAGTAGAAGATATATCTTAATTCGTACCCTGAAATATTCCCAATAATTTTTATCAAATAATATTGAGCAACACTATATTATATTCCCAATAATTTTGATCAATATTGTTTCTAATTGAGATGAATGAAATTTTATTAAACTTTGAAAATATTATGATCAGAATCATTACAGGTTAAACAGATCTCCTAGGACGCCATGTTTCAATGCGAATTAGAAAGCTCAGATCGATATCTCGCATAGTGTCTACAAAATACGCCGTACTAGACACATTTTTCATTATTTTACCTGCTTTAATTCAACATTAAAACGTTACACAGATCTGGGTTCTCCACCACCGATATAAATCCTCCGTGGACACTTTGAAGCGGATCGCCAAGCTAATTCTGTTGTGATTAATGCTCCTTGCACATTTCCACTCTAGCTCATAACTGCAAACTTAATATTACTCATCCTTAACTAAAAAGTATTCTAAACTAGACCTTATTGTGTAATGATAAGGATTATAAGATATTTCATAGCCGCATACCGTCAGCGTATTTGAATACGACGTGCGACTTAAAAGTAATTCGCTACTGGCCGCTCGCGTTTCTCACGCAACAACTAACAATTAAATGTGAAGGAATAATTTATATTAACACACTACCTACTTGTATTTTATTTTGGAAAGCTAATCTAAATCCTGAAAGTCCCCGTGTAGCTACTGGGATTAATAGTTCCACGGATTTAGAGCTGCTTTTCAGGAAAATAATATTATAAGCATGTAATGCATTTTAGTATTAATTAAATACAGTTGTATTTTTTTTATTGAACGTACGCAAATTGGAATATACTTCACGCCAAAACAGTTACGAAACTTTTCTCGAAATTAAACTCCAAACGATTTCTGCAACCAATGCAAAAATAAACTAATACAAAAATGACAGAATGTGACCAATTACAACTAAACAATAAACAGTTTAAAACTTTGTAATATCAATCCCGGTGGTTATGAAACGATACTTAAAGAGGGCTCCATCCGTACACTTGTAGCCGTGAGGTATTTGCATAACAAAATACAACCATTCCGTTACATTCAATTTGAGGGCTAACGCAATAATTCGCCGCCCGATAGTAGGGCGCGCGTAATGATATCATTATCCACGGTGGCTTTTTGTTTCAGTAATGGCACAACTTAATCGAATCTTGTTACAAAAACGCCGTGTTAAAAGCTTTCTTTTCATATAATAGCGCTATGTAATTTGCCAACTGATTGAATTTCAACTCAGCGAGCAATATCTTCCGATATTGTGGCAAACATCGTGTAATAAGCTTCGTACAAAGTCTTTATCCAATTTTGTGTAAAATGGACATAATGTATGAATACTACGCTTAAATGGCATTTTCTTCATTATCTTTTCTTAATAAATTCTGTTTATGTGTATGCAAACATGTATGTATTTATGGCGTGCCATTGGAAGGCGTATGTCCAGCTGTGGAGGGTAGTGGCTGATGATGATGATGTATGCGAACAATATCTTAACTCTCGTACATTGAATTACGTATTTAAATGAAAGAAAAATAATCTATGTAAGACATGTAATTTGATGTTATCACAATCATAATTTTTAAATTGTCTGATGTTTCGTACAATCGTTAACTAAAAACTGATAATAAAACTGATGGTAAAAACTGATAATGTGTTAATAATAATATTTGAAGACAATGTCTTAATTATATGTTAGCACATATTATAACTACCCTTTATAATTTTGTTACTTGTATGCCATTTAAAAATTCTAAGGTGTGAGAAGTCTGCCAACCCATACTTGATCAGCCTTTACCCTCTCAATATGAGAAGAGACCCAAATTCCAACAGTCGAATGATAAATGGGTCGATTATTGTTTTTTATACTACTATTATATTTATTTTTTTACAATTCCATCCACTTTCCTACCGCATCAACGAAACATCTTAAATATTTTACAAAAGCTAATGATCGTATAAGGGTCAAACGCAGACGGAACCAAAGGAAAAGCTACACTTTATCCAACTACCCTAATCTCGTTATAATGACATGAGACATTTTAATTTATGGGTTATAAATTACAATCATAATATTTAAAGCTATATACCATTGAAAGTCCCGAGAATGCGCAATCGACAAGTGTGACACAACCACACAACCGATCGTTCAACCGCTATCGGAATATTTATCAGCTTAATCGAATACAAAACGAACATTTATCATCAAAGCGCCCTCCGACATCCCTCTAGTAAACTTTTCTCCACGTAATTTCATATAAATTACTTAAAATCAAAAGGGAAATTACGAGTCCGCGACTAATGCGCCATTCGCATGACGAACGGACGCCTTTACGTAACTAACATATTATTTTATTTTATTTCCCAATTTTTTTTGATTCCATCGTTCTGTGGGCGGTTTGCGTTTAACTGTAATACGTCAACGCTTCCGATTGTTACAATAATCGTTCTGATAATTATCGGAAGCAAATAACATCTTGTATTTTCGTTTCGTTCGGCCCAGTTCACACGATTGTTTTTACGTGTTTGATAGACAAAGAAATTACAACTACACAAAATATGTTTGTGGTTACTTGCCTTGAATAAAGCATGACGAACAACGCATGATAGAAAGGGAATGTTGGTATAAACTTAAAATTGTCTTTTCACCCAATCATATAACACAAAATTCAAAGGTAATAAGAATTATTGCTTATGAAAAATCTAAATTAACTAATATCTTAGTTGCAAGCGTCGTTGATAAATAAAGCCTCAATCTGAATTCGACTCAACACACTACCTATTTCGTTTCAGGTGTAACAACCACGCACGGTAATTAAAGGAATTGTAACGAGATTACACCTTGTAATGTTACGTATTACACCGTGTAACATCCAACTTCGTATCGTTTACATGCGTTATTAATATGGACCTCCATTTATAACTACCAGCAGACATGTGTAAATTATGATGGGTATACTTCGGTTAGAGACACGGTGACCACAATTATTGAATTGCGTGGAAAATCTTGATGTCCTTGTCACGTTCCGTTCCACTCAGTTGCCGTGATCGAACTCGTGGTTTGCTTAATAGCACCACAGTATGAGTGATCCAATCTCGTTAGCGCAAGAAACAGGCAGCATTCTTATTTTATGGTTTTCTAATTGTAATTTATTTTAAAAATGATCAATATCATTACATGATTATGAAATAAAGTCTACGTGTTTGCCTGTTGATACTCTCCGATTAGCACTAGATTGACTAGATTAATACATAACGTATGTTTATACTTGTACGACTTAGACTTTACATACAAACACATCAAAATTACGACCACTAAATTGTAACACCAAAGACAAATTATAAACAAATATATATATAGACATTTTATTATAGTCAATATAGACAACTGTCCTAAAATTTAACACTGCAATTGAAGCCACCAGCACTAACCCTGCCATGGCTTGATTGACGTATGATTTTAGGCAGCTAATGTAATTACATATGTTAACGGAATTTTAATAGACAATCATTCCTTGCCGGCCACCGATACATTGCTCGTTGCTGGCTACAACTTTATCATTAACTAGATGTATTTGTATATACTTATTATATATTAATATCATCTTATCATAATGGGAAAGGTCGCTGGAAGAAGGCAGTTGATTGGTG
>DWMG01002454.1:0-13230 GCA_018244855.1 Elbella merops
ATAACGGACATTTATTTTCTGTTATAGTACTCGTACTGTGTTATCTGTGGCAAGCAAGAAACATAAAATGTAACCTATTGTACATGGCCAGACCCATGGCAGATTATTAGGACCATAAGGTCAATTATTATAATTATGTACATACATAAAACAATTCTATTTGATGACTATTATAATTTTTTTTATTAAATAAAGTTTCAATTCACGCTAAAATATAGTCCGATTCAAAGGTTTTTATTAAAAAATATTGCTTGTAGATTCCAACAATATACATTTAATAATCTGCACCATTTTACAGCAACATTAGTCCCCTGGCTCTATTGTATTTATTAGCAATACATCATCAAAATACAATACAATTATTATTACCATCGGTTACCACACCGCGACACACCGACAATTAATTTATCTACGATTGACACAACATAAACGCTATGCAGCAATAAATTATAGTTGCTTCCGTCTGCAGTTTACAAGATGGCTGTTATTTTGTCCTGTTATTTTTCTCAACCTGTGCGTTAGATTCACGTAAGCATTCATCAGATTGGATGTCCTAAACTGTTGCGATATTTCAAAAGTATACAAATCTCAAAATTTCGATAACATTTTGATGATATTTGTCTATATTGTTGAAGTTTATTTTATATCCGTTCTGAGATAGCAGCGAAGTACTGTTTGAGTTTATTTACAAATGGTATAAAGTTCTAAAGATTATTACGACCGTTTGTGTACTGACTGAGATTACCAAACTATTTCAATTGGAACATACTACAATTGTTGCTGTTTAGCAGCATCATCGCAGTTCTAATTCTGCTTGGTGCTGCGAAGATGCTTGCACAGATAAACCGTGTGCTTTTTTATATTCAATTCATGTGCTAGGCAAATATATCTAATACCAGAGGTGCGGTCTTAATGCTCATGTGTAGAAACAATTTATATATATAAGACGCTAGAGGTCCGCCGTTGTGCGCGTCACGCAAAAACTGCTGGGTAGATTTCCATAAAACTCTTTTTTTATTTTACTTTTTATGCACTAGGTCCTTATCGTACAACATATTACGATATCTTCATTTAATGTAAAGTTATTAAAATTGTAATAAACTACGTTTCTTGAAGATTTCTAAGATTAGCCAAGCTTATTATTAGCTGTTTACGCTCAAATTTCTGTATACAAAATATATTGTTAAAATCATGACAAAGGTATTGTCTATGAACACAGCGTCAATTCAAAATCAGATCCTGACCCAGACCACAAATGTGACTAATAGCTACCAATACATGCACAACTATTCAAAACTAAAAATATATCTGTAACTAAATACCGCAATCGAAATCAAAATAACTATAAAATGTTTCCCTTCTATACCAGTGTATACTATTTGTATTTTAGTACGAAAATATCGTAAGGAAACCTGCACACTTTAAAGTTTTTTGTAATGGTCTCTACGGCGTGTGAAATCTGTCAACGCACTTAGCTAGCGCGGTAAACTTCGGCCATATTTCTACGTATTCTGGTGACTCGTAGCTAATAATAAGTAGATCGATAAAAGGGTTGATGATGATGATGATAATGTTGTAGATGATTATAGTAATAATGATGATCATGAGAGAGAACGAGACGGAACGTGCTATAGTTAAAGTACCATGACTATTTACGTATATGACTAGGCTGAACAAAAAAGTAACTTTCTTTAGTGTCTAAAGAAAACAATTCGGTAAACCAGGAGTTCCCTAAATGTTATTTCAGGGGCGTCAGGAGACAATACGCGCAAGAAATACGATCGATGATAATCTTGCCCGCAGCGATTTATTAAATATCATTAAATATAATATAAAAATGATCTATTCCCAAACGATATGATCAGTTGTCACATTTACCACATAGTTGAAGATAATAATAAATAAATTGTTGAGAAGTTCTGATTCATTTGCGATACAACTGGATGAAGGGACGATAGTAATAATGTCGATCATTTTATATGTTACGTGGATGCAACAAATGTATGTGAGCATTTGTTATTTTGCTACTAAATGCCTGGTACCGGGAAAGTTACAGATTTATAGACTATCATAGATTCGTATATGGTAGAACATAGCATTCAATGGCAAAACGTGACGGTGTGTATACGGATGGAATTCACGCGACGTCAGGGCAATATGGAGGGACTTCAGGCTTTCATTAAAATAAAAGCTCTGAGTGCAAAATGGACACATCAAGTCATACCGATTAGAGTTTAATTTAGATAAAGATATGAGAATGGCTATTGCAAAATTTCAAACTTCATTTGAAAAGATATGCTCGGAAAAGCAAGTTCGTCCGTTTCATCAATATTGTTTATTTTCTTCTCCATATTGGTTTTTACTAATTAATAAAACGTAATTAACAACTGTTATTGTGGTTTAGATGATAGATATATCGACTAAAATTACAATTAGGTATTTTTATTAGCGCGTCGCAAAAAATGTGCCTTCGAAAAGGAGTCGCAGTACAAAAAAGATTGCTCTAAACAATTTTCTTTAATGTGTATTGGACGTTTCCATCTTTTAGTTAAAATTATGTTTAGCTCTTATTTCGTATTTATAGCTCCTTAATTAGAGGTTTTAATAATTGTATTTCTTATTTTAAAACACCATAAATAATTATTTAGCTATCATATTTTTATTAATTTTTCCTTATTCGAAAATGTTGTTCGAGTTCACGTTCAGTCTCGAACAAAAAGCCGGTTCAATAAGATACATTACGTCGACATTAAAACCGAATGGAATGTTTTACGTACAATTAAAACTAAAACCTTAATAACACCGACACAAACAATTTAAAATAAACATAATATCAAAAGCGCAAGGGACACAAATACTCCTTACCATTTTTATTCTAATCTCCCGCACATCAGTCGTAAACAATTAAATTATTACTTCACGAAAGCACGAACGTGCTCGCACTGCGGTCGTTTGACGACGTATGACAAGGATTTTTATAAATTACGGTTTAAAGGTCAAGTTTACGATAGCCAGTAGAGTGAGAGATCCTATTTGTGTATTGGGACTGAAAGAGACAGATGCAAAGCCCGCAATCCCACCGCAAACGGGCAAGTGAAGCGCACGCGCAAACTAGTTGGCAATGACGCTGTTGATTAATGTATGATTATTTACTTGTCTATAACTTTACTTGTAATTGTATCCATTATATATTCCAAGATGCTGGGGGAATCAGGTTTCCTATGTTACTAATCAATACTAAGAATTATTAATAATCAATTGGTTATTTTCTTTGGCTGTGTAACTTTGCGTTTCACTATATACAAAAATGAATTGTTAGAGAAATATGTTACGTATTGACACTTTTTTTTAGCTAGCTTCACCAGTATCAATAACTTGTGACAGTTATCTGATCTCCTTAAGCTTGCTTGCTGCTAGCGGGCACTCTCTGAAAATATGTGGTCAGGTGCCCGGGTTCATGAACTCTACATTTTATTAAGTACACATAAAATTACTTCCGTGTATTACAAATAGGTTTATAATGTATTCATTAGATGTTATTAAATGCAACGAATTAATGAGTTTTATAATGATAATTGAAGTTTTCTACGTTTGGTGTAAATAGAATTACTTCAATTGTGGTATGTCTTTCTATAATACGAGTACTTTTCAAAGTGGTAGAGTTTCTCAGGGGAGAGGTTAAAGAAAGTTACATTAAAAAGTTTCTGGTTTACCTTGAAATCAAACATTGGTAACTGCTTTAATGTTGCAGGTGTCTGTGCGCGACGGTGACCACTTGCCGTCAGCCGGACCGTTGCTTGTTTGTCGTGCCTTTAAAACTTTTTTATTGGCTTTTTTGTAGATCGTACACAAGAAAACGGTCAAAGCCCCTACCGTCAAAGCTTGTTTGACTCTGCGTACACAAGAAATAAATTTCAATATTTTCAGACAGAGATTTATTAATAAAAACACCGACCTGAAAATTGTTAACGTGAACGAACAGAAAGAGCCGTTATTCCATGGAAACCATTACGGTTAACTACCATCTGTTGTCTTCAGCTCAATATCTGAAATCCAATTTCGGCGTTTGATTAACGATGTTACCAATGCGAAACAACGAAACGGCAGAAATGTCGAATGCCAGTTTTTGGGGGTTCGACAGAAATGCCGGGTCTATCCCCCGGAAATATTTTAATGGGTTATGAGAATGAAATAATAAGGGCTTATGCACACACAGATTCATTTAGAGTCTGCTCACACGCCCCTCGTATGTTCATTTAACTTCGTATTTTGTGTATGTAAATCGATATTTAAATTACAGAGTACATTTATCTTACAAAAATCGTAATCATCGTCAACCCATTTATCCACTGTTGAACACCCGTATCTTCTCAGAATGAGAAGTGTTACTACTTCGAGTAAAGCCATAGGTGTACTTAAACTTGTAATGCTTCTCATTTCTGGCTTTATTGATTTAGTTCTAATTCTACAAAAGTATAGGCCTAAACGAATAACGGGTATAGACAATGTTTTATATTTCAAGGCCGAACACTATAAAGGTGAGTAAGTTCTTTATTAAAAACGAGGAATTTAACACGGATTTAACACATTGGAGGTTTATTAAAAATTGAAATGGATCTTTATATCGTTCATATTTTGACGTTTATGGCCCTGAACCGATTTTAATGAAATATAGCATGGAAATAGCTTAAATTTTGGTGAAGGACATATTGTTGGTCAATTTTTTTTTTTTTAAAGTATACAATGGGTAACGTAAATTACACCCTATAATACATTTTATAGTTTAATTATATTTATTTTTTCAATTTCATTTTATCATGGATATGTTAAAATTAACGATTTGTGTAATCACGGTGGGTGAATTAAAATTAGAGCTGTCGATAATGTTTCTAAGTGTGACCGCAGCTTAATGCGGCTGTAAATTCAGGAATGTGCATCGACCCTGTAATTTATTTTGCGCATTCGAAATGTCAGTTACAGTGGCTGTCAGATTTGCATTAATGTTTGCTGACTGAGTCATTATACATAATTTTAAACATATTTCATCTATGTACTCCAGTACGTAACACCACGCCTGTTATCTTCGAAGGGTAGGCAGAGGAGGGTAGTACATTCCTACGTTTCACCAGTTACGTTTAAGTTCAATGGAATAGGTGGTGAGCCTATTGCCATACACCGGGCACAATTCCAGACTCCGAATCAGTACTAGAAATTCTAAATTAAAAAAAAATAATAGCACCCGACCAACGATTTGAACCCAGTACCTCCCGATCGGCAGTCGCGCTTGCGACAATTCGACCAACGAGGCAGTCACTCTTGTACTTGAGCCTAAAATTAATTCTTGTTATAATTAGCTATTATCATCATCAGCCTATCTTAGTCCACTGCTGGACATAGACCTCCCTCAAAAGGGGGTCTATGCCAGTAATCTCCACGCTGGGCATGCGGGTTGGAGATCGCAAGACACAGCTTTTCGCACTACCGACGCTGCTGCCCGTTCGCGGCCAGGGCATTTAGCCGTGCCTATTTAGGCTGCGCTATACCGCAATCAGCCGGTCGCCAGAGCCTCGTCTGTCATAGCAGGGTGCAACACGTGCAGGTGAGGTTGGCTTGGGCTCCTGAGATGGTGGTTGGAACCCCTTACACCCCCTTACAGAATTTACCACCCTTACAGAATTTAAATATATCATTAAAAAAAATAATTACCCCTATACTGGGTTATAGTGGAAGTGACGAGATCGAGTGAAAAAAAAATAGTAATAACGGCGCTAAGAACTGAAGGGATCACACTATTTCAAGTTACATGTATATTCGATCCGCCGCATAAAGCTGATCTAGAATCACCAGGAGACAGGTGAAGACTAAGAATGCCTGGATAAATAAAGTATCCTCGATTCCATCTAAATAACATTTTCCCTGGATGCTGGATCTGGTCTTTACGTAATTCTGTAGCCAACTACGTAATTAACATCAAATAGATTTATGTAAACTGCTAGCTATTGATTCGAAATGCAGTCACTACTGTTTTACGCTTGGACTTTAGTAACTATTAAAACGTCTAGATCTTACGTGTGTGAACATCTGGCGGACTGCTCTTCGCTGAAGTAACACGACAATCAAATTAAACAAAAATAAATTCATTTAACCCCTTGTCCGTTAGACCATAACCAACACCGTTTTGAAGTATCAAAAAGGCGGGACCCGAATCAGCCATTACTTCATTGACTTATGAATCGTAAAATGTTTAACGCTTCACGTTGACCACAATATTTGATTTTAGCGTCGCCATCTCACCGTGACCACATCCTATCGACTTTAGAAGTCGATAAATCGGTTATTAAAACTGACCACATCTTTGTTTTTATAGCTTGTTTCGAACTGAATTTAAACACGTTCTTTCCCAAGTTACCTCGTCAGTGATTCTGTTCGGTTAAATAGATACAATTTTTCTTTAATAACCGTCGCATCCGGTGCGCAGGGTTTATATTCGATTGGATTTACGACTGTTTTCATTGCGGGCACTGTTTTATATAAATATGTGAGACGGTTTCCGGTTGGTTAATAAGAAAAATAATATTTATTAAAAACAATTGGTGATGCTATCGTAGTATTTGGAAATGGTGTCACTTATATTCTGTAACAGTATTCGAATTTCAATTATGTTTACATAATTTAAGTAATTTGCAATGTCCAGGGTTTGTATCTCAGTTGTCAAAGATGTGTCATCAGTTTCATGACACGCTTTTGGACGACAGTTCACAAAATTATTTTAAAAATAAAAATATATAATATAACATTTTCAAGTGAGTTCCATATTTGAGATAAATGCCGCACATGTTCGAAGAGTGAAATATTATAGAAAGCAGAATAGTGTATCTAAAAGGAAGAAGTATAACATTAACACATGCTTGAGAAAGCGACAAGCATTGTTACTGACTTTTGTCTTGCTTTGGCAATGTTTTTCAAAATATGTTGAAATCATCGTTCTTTTGTAGGTACGTACTAATATCTACTGTCTTATTGCTTATTTGAGGGAGGAATCAAAATGGCATTTAAAGCTAATAAAGTGTAAAATAATTTGCAATAAACTTGTTTATTGTTCGTAATGTACCTAAATGCCGAACAACGGTAGCGGATATAAAATGGGTGAAAAGTGTGTATAAATTATAGATTCAATTTGTTGTCAATATCAAATTCTTGTTCGGCCAATATCAAATTCTGTATTTCGGGCGATCGCATTTTCGTAATTCAAAAATAAATATGAATTATAATTTTCATGGGACAGGTGGGTATTCGAAAATTTTTGAAAAATTGTAGCCGTCGAAAGGGCGTAGCTTAGCTGCCTTTTAACAAAATTATTGATAGAGTCGCATTCTGCCCCTATCTTGCATGTTAAAAAGCGAAAATACTTCCTAAGATCAATCAAGCATCCCCAGAAATGGGTTATTCGCCCTTTACTTTAAGAGACCGTGGTTATATTGTAAAGCATTTCATCATCAAGACAAAGTTATAACATCAAAACTAAATATGAAATATGTATAATCCATTAATTTTTGTTTTGTATTATTAGAATTTTTTTTTTTATTTTTCCAAAACATTCGAATGATATACTTCATAGCGCTATGAACTACATTTCCATTTTGAGTTTAAGATCACGCCGTCGTATTTAAAGTTGTAATATCTCGACGTTAGTTATCGAATGTCTTCCAAAAATATGAATAGATATGGTGACAAATAAATGCAAATATGAAGTAAATCCAGATTACATACTCACCATCCTTGTAACATTTCTTCTTATATATTTCGGAGGTAGTGTAATGAAAATTGATAAGGATATAATTCCAACTCTTTTTACAAGCTACTGCTGATATGTAGGGCATTCCTTTGTCTACCCCTTCGGATATCACAGTCGTGATATTACGTTTGCGGTTTTGCTTGCATGGATCTACCACTTGCGAAATGCTGATCAAATTAGGACTCTTCTCGCTGATTTATACAATACCTCTATTATTTTTGTCTATTTTGGGCAATCTTCCATCGTTTACGTTTTATAGGATTGCACATTTCATATGTAGGTATATTTTGTTGAATGCAATGCATAGAAAAGTAGCCATTACAGCAAGACGTTTTCGAAGATGTTGCGTATCTACATATGACTTCCCGTGTTGTAACTTGACATTTCATCAAGACATTTACATTGCCATATTTGTTAGTGTGAAAAAATTATTGCCAATTACATATTTATCAGTAATAAAATTACGGTCGTTAAATAATTAATTAGAATCGATGATCTAATTAATATGATTACAAAAAATTAAGGTTTAAATTATGAGAGTGATAATGGCTATTTAATATTTCTAAAGAAACACTCAAATATCTTTGAATATTTCAAGCTACTTCCCAGATGTTTAAGAAATGCAAAAAGTTCCAACTATGATCAAAACCTCTGTTATGACTTAGCATCGATTTTTGATTCTAATAATCCTATTTTACATTGGATACCTACTTATGGGAAAATTAAAAACTAGGGAATTTCACACAGAAGTCATTTTAAGCATACATTGGTTTTAGTTACAAATGCGGTTCTAACTCTCACTGTAATAGAACGTGCAGCATAAGTATACCTACTTAGTACTGCTTCAGATCAGACCAATAATATATTTTTTTTATTTAGCAATAGGCTCGCGTTTAGCTGCAATTTCACCGAATGGAAATTGAGATGCAGCTTAAGATGTAGCAAGCTCACCTAGTCGTACCTATTCACTCTTGTCTCACAAAATTCCAGATTATACGAATCAAATAAGATGGGTGCTAGCAGGGAGTCCCACTCATTTGCAATCAGTAGCAGAAACGACACGCAGCTCCGAAGTTTAAATAGGGGTAGCACGAAGCATCCGCAATGGGAGTTGGTCCAGTGGAGTCTAATTTCATTACCTTATATCATAAATATCCACAAAAACGTAGATATTCGGAATTAAAAGGCTTTACATTAAAACGTCAGATCCTCTGAAACCCACCTCCTGAATGTCTTCTTCATACAAATGTGAGTAGCTCAGCAGCTTTAATATATAAGTAAGCGGCTTTATAAATTCAACAAGGCATAGAAAATGGCCGGGAGAACAAGAATCCCATATTAATGCATGAGGAAATAAAGGAACGTACGAATTTACGTGGTTTTGTTTGAACCATTTGAGAGTTTCGCATTTGCTGAATTCTGAATTCGTAATCACACAGTCGTTAACGAAACTCTTTTTATTGCGAAACACTAAGGACATTAAAAGAAATTTAAGAATAAATTTAAGTCTCACGCGACCATAACGCGGCCGCGTTGTGCCAAACAACAAGATCGGTTTGCGTTCATTTGGAGTTCGTTCATTACATCTTAAGGTACGCCTTCCACTTGCAGCGAGTGACGAGGTGGCGAGTGAAGGAAACTACGACGTTCAATGACCAGTATAAGTTTATTCTTCTCGATCCGTCCGCTCTGAAGTGAACACTAATCCATATTTAAACGTCAATTAGTTGGTAAGACTTGTGTCTGACTGTACAGTTAGAAATATGTTTGCGATAAAATGGCTTAAACTATCACAATACGGTGAACTAAAATGGAAACAAAATATTGACGCTAAAGATGCATTTTAGGATATACAATGACTAATAAACGAATCTCAAAACTTATGCATGAACAAATGAAGGAATATAGCTAACTATATGTACTCGTATGTTTGTCTTTTATATTGTTTATATTCAGCCAGACACTCAGGAAATTCCCTGCTCAAATCCTGGCGCACACCTCTTTGAATTAAAATTAAATATCACTTCCTATATTAGGGAAAAACACATCGCGAGGAATCTTGTATAATTTAAAATTCTCCGTAACATTCTCTAAGATACGAGTTGTCTGCCAAGCACTTGGCTAGCGTGGCAGATTATTCCCTATACCCATCTCATTCTGAATGAAAACCCATGGCCAGCAATCGAATGATAAAACGGGTTGATGACAGTGATGAGGATAATTATGATAATAATATGCACGAATAATCGCTGATCGCTAACCCATGAGTAATGGGACAAGCAGGAAATTTACAGTCTGAATAATTTGAAATTTTAAACGCAGTAATTTGGACGTCAACTGAGTCCGACAACACTGTAATACGCGTTCCTTGTTTCTTAGCGCCGCTGGCATTTACAAGTGTACACTAAATAGCTATCAGTTGTCACCGACGTCCTTCGTCACACGCGTACTACCCAGCACCCACTCTTACAATGATAGTTGATCTCGATGACGGAATGGACTAAGCCGATCTTGGGTTCGTTCCATCATTTAAATTCCGAACCTTGAATTAACATTCAGCTGCTGATTATACAGAGTCAGCCACGACGCACCACATACCTGAACTAAAGGCGTTCAAACCTTTAAAATAACAGCTGAACAATAAATATTTCGTAACCTCGAAGCTGGTAGTTGTTTGAACTTGTTCCTCCACCTGTTCTACACTGATTCAACGTCAGACTTTTGAGAGTTATCAGATGGAAATATGCTAATTGGGTAAACGTCATTTAGTGACGCGCGGCTATTTGAATGTGGGTTCCAAATTCAAACTGCAAAATGTTTTCAACTTTTGTAGGTAGTTATTACGGTATAACGGTTGTTGTTGCATTAAAAAAAAGGGAAACTTTTATATTCGATTAACGTACATAGGCAATGTACATAGGTAAGTGTGGATAGTTAGGATTTAGCACATGTGTAGTTGTTAATAGAGAGCCATTCAGCCAGAAGTAGATACATTATGAATATTGGAATATCTCTAACTCACATTTATCTGGCTTATCCTGACATCATTTTCATAGAAATATATTTCGGAATAACAAACATTTTATACTTTAAAGTACTTCATTGTTTTTATTATCCTCGAAAACCTGCTGTAAATATAGAAGTAAACACATCATCACGATCCCCACTATTAGTTGGACAGGCCGCTATTAACAATTTATCAAGTCGTGTCTGTTCTTTATAGAGCACGTCAACAATCGGCCCTTCGCCGGAACTCACGACGGAACAGCTTAATAAATTCCTCCGGGTAGTTGGCTATCAACCCCTATTACGTGTAATAACAACAGGAGAACAGCAAGGCAGGAAGCTCAAAATCTTCCACAATAAAAGTCTTTTGATCACACCTGCCGATATTCGTTTAAGCTTGATAAATTGATAAAAACACTATTGAAGAAATTATTGCTGTTTTCGTTAACCTTTGTCCAACATAGCAAATCAGATACGTAGTGGGTGCGCTGCACGACAGGTGGCGCTGTGTGTGACCTTACCTACAATTGGTTTTATGTTTACCGTTCATTAACACTTCGTAATGGTTTGTTTTGAATCTAAATATTCCGGAATAAATTATAATTACCTACATGTATATTTTAATACAACTATAATAAATATATTACGAAGATACCTACTTGTACTCACGAATAAACAGAACGGACTACCCTCACTTAGGTCAATGTAGAATTTTTATATCTTACATGGTTGATAACGCGATATTGTATAGTTTCTTGCACCTTGAAGACCTCAGTGCATCTTTTAACATGAGCTAGACAGTAGTAAAAGGCGATACAATGTTTAGAAATCCCACATGTCCCGAACTCCTCTCCGCAAGCGTTCGCGTTAATATTGTAAATAATTTTTAATGATACCTATTAAAAATAGATAATCTAAACTAAACATGCAATAGGATAATAATAGGATAATATTTATCGTCATCTAGGTACCTTTATTCCTTAAATGCGTAAGGTTTTTAATAATAGATTCGGAACGCTAACGCGTTTAAACATCTTAAGGAAGCAATTGACGGTCCCCACAGTTGGCCACCGAATCAGCGGTAGTTAGGTACTACACATGTGAGGGTTGAATCCCCTACGGTATTATATACCTACTTAATTATTGTTTATCCAGAATATAATTATCTATCATTATAATTATACGAATTCATTAATTGTAATTTCGATTATTTATTACTGGTACTATTTATTACCTACTGGTACTGAAATAATTGTTTTTTTTTCTAAAAGCTCTATTGACAATGTAACCACCGTTTTGCCTGTTAGAGTCAAAAAAGTCCAATAAATGAAAACATCTGCCGGAGTTGCATGCTAAACTACAGATGGAATTCAGATGAATATAGATTTCAAAGTTGGATATAACGGGTTTCAAATTGAACGTATGACAGACAGATATACCTACCTACATTAGGCGTTCTAATTCAGTCCCGAAGGAAAAGAGCACATCTGTGTCTGATCTCAGGAGCAACTCCAGCCATATAACCTATCCCATTTCACTTGTGATAAGATATGTCTACATGCTGATGTGCGCCTAACATTAGGTAACATGTATAGGTACATATCTCCTGCTTCTACAACAGTGAATATAAACTAATAATAAAACAATTTAGTTTATATTTAAATGAAGTTTTTTAAATCATGTTTCGTATCTAACTTCAGAGAAAGTCGTGGCTGAAACTGTACTGAACATATAGGTGCCAGTAGAGAGATCTTGATTGTTTTATAAACATTAGCCATAACAATATATGGCCAGTGTCACTTAGAACTGTGTCGCCAATGTTGGTCAATGTGTGCCAACTGGAAAGGAATCATTTAATTATTTTAATTTTCTTCCAGAGTACCTACTTGAAACCATTGCAAATGGTAAAGTAGATCTTACCTATTTATTAAACATACACTATATCCATATTTACTGATTCGAGATGAAACGAATCCATCTTTTAGTAACGAATTGTTAATGTATTAATTGGAATAAAAATAAATAAAGTATAAAGAACGTTTTAGGTAACAGTAGAAAATAGTAGCACATAATATTTATGTAGGTATGTATGTAGGTACCTACTTATAATTACCTACCCGACACCAATAACAGCTAATTCAGATCGCAACATACTACACACACTTATAAAATATTTATGAGTATACCTCGTTTATTCTAAGATAGTTATTTATTAGAGAAATTAAAATAATTTAACTGTTTCAAATCGTTCAATGATACTCGTGGACGGCTAACTAATGAAAATACAGATAAAATATCAGTATTGATATAAAAGAAGAGGTCTTCAAATGTTACCAGTTGGATGTGTATCACAGGATTCATTCATTCATTTCAGGTTACAGTTTTACATAAAAGAAACATGTCTTCTATATTTAAGGGAAGAAATAGGC
>DWMG01002455.1:0-13229 GCA_018244855.1 Elbella merops
AGAGGTGCGCGCCATGGGTTTGAACCCGGCACCCCGGAGCGAGGGGCTGAATTCTTAACCACTAGGCTATCACTGCTTGAAGTTGATATATGACGCACTATTACTACAATTCAAAGACATGCGTCCTATTAGATTGACCGTGACCACGTACGACTGAATTTTGGAATAATAAGAAAGATTCTTTTTAAAAACGAATGCGTGGAAAGAAATGTAAAAATAATCTATACACAGTGTTTATCTCGTAGTATAATAGCTAACATATTTCGTCACTGGTACCCATTGAGTACTACAGAAACAGCTTTTGATTACACAAATGATATTGATTTCTGTTTTTGTCGAAAAGTATGGCTTTGAAAATTTCAACTTTATTTAAAAGTTTCATTTCATTTACTTGTGGTCCACTTACACACATCGATCGTAAGCGCGATTTATTTAATAACTTTTATAAAGGGAATGGTTTTGTGTTATTACAAAGAGAGGATCCAATGGTTGGTCTCTGTAAATGACATAAAATGCAAATTGTACTTTGTGACGATACCACGACACAGTGGTGTAAATAGAAAATATTATTAAGAACAATACGGTGTGTTGATAGACTTGCTATTAGCACCTGTCAACTGTCTTTTCCTCAGCACTGCAATTCCGCTATGACCGCGATTTGTGCCTAAATCAAAATATGCATATATTTATATCTCTTTGCGAAGACCCTTTCAATATGATATATTGATTTGTACTTTTTCCGATGATGTAATTTAAAAAAATAATGTAAATATTCTGCTAAGTTTTGGTTTTGGTATCCATGTGACATATCTAGATACATACATATAATTGTTTAGATACTAGTAGAAATACAGAATGTCTAGTAGAAATATCTAGTGGTGGTCTTAAGTTTGGATCTGTGTTCGGTGTGCGGCAATAGGCTTTTCCATGGTGGCGTGAACATAAATGGTAAAACGTTGAAGTGTTCTACATTCCTCCGCCTACCCCTTCGGAGAATACAGGCGTGATGTTACGTTGTTCAGACACGGAACCCTAATAAGGAAAAGATACATAAGGCAAAAAGGCAGAAGCTAATTAGTAAGTAATTTGTGGCAGCGTACGCACGATGCGGTAAAGACTGGCAGCGGAAGGGTTGCGGGCGCGTCCATGATTGTTCGCGTTTGTCTTGCTGTGCTAATTACTACCCGCGAGCTACTGCCCCACGGACATTGGCAGTGGTGAGACTATTGATATTGCTATCAGCTAAGTCTTACTGCTACTTTATTCTTACAACCGAAATGAACTATTCAGGTAATATTGCTACTACTACTACGTGGAAGAAGCAGTACAGATCTGTCAGCGTAGAGATATTTGGTACTTGGTGCTCTATGCGTACTTAGTAAAGGACTTGGCGTGATGATATGTTGCTGACTTTGAACTATAACAACCCCTTGTCTATGAGTACTTAAAACAGTTTACAATAGTTTTTAATTGAATTATAACAAAAAAGTATACTAATTTAAAAAATCTAGACCCGTGCGTTGGTAGCTAAATGTTCTAGAATGATCAGTTTTTCTTTTATATTCTAAATAATCCGGAATTTACAGTGACTTTTGCGGTTAAGTTTTATTGTGTTGTTTTAAATATTTGAAGTGCCGTTATTCGAATTATAGTTTCAAATTCAATAATAGAAATTTCATGTTGTTTTATGCCCTCTCATCATATACAGAAGTTACAGGATTATTATGAATTAGCTGTATGTATTTTTTCATAGAGCTATACATATGTAAGTAATTTCATGTAAAAATTATTCAGTATATATACATATGTATATATATACCTAGGTATATATGTATATGTATATGTATATGTATATGTATATGTATATATATATATATACCTAGGTATATATACCTAACCACCAAAAACTTAAATGCGTTACAATTAACCTTTTTGTCCGGTATAAAATTTTAATTTTTCAAAGACATTTCAATATCACTCGTCCAACCATTCAACAACCTATTAATTAGTGACTTGCCGAAATTAATAATGGCTTAAGGTAATACGATAAGGCCAACCAGTATGTAAGCCTTTATCGGGGTACGCTAGAATTTAATTATAAGCAATTAAAATAGTCCACATTGTATAATTAATAGGACTCTGTTAATAATAGGTTTTATTAAGAATATCTTCAAGTGAACGTTGAAAAGTGGAATTAGATGAGAATAATAAGAAGCTGTCATTTTAGAAACGTGATGAATATTTAATCACTGTTTGGTATCATTTCTTACGACAGCTCGGCAATAATAGAAATATTTAACACTTTATATTCTCTACCTATCCCGCAACGAATCTAGCGTGCCCATATAACAATAAAAACAAAAAAATAGCAAAATTTTTCCTTTAACTACATTCAACGATGAAAGAAATTTATTAGACAAAAAAATTTAATAATATAGATATATGAAACAAATTATTTTCTAAGTTGTATCGTTTCATTATATTAGACGTATGCTAGTTTAGAGAGATGATACTGTGTATGTTAGTTTTTGACGCTTACTTTGCGGATTATTGAGTCGTACGATATAGTGAACGCTTTACCGCACGACTGTAATGAAAATGGCAAAGTGTAAAACTGTACGGTGTTGTCTGCGCGTGTGTTAAAGTGGTAATGAGCGCGGCGGCGGACGCGGTGCTCGTAAATACCATTCCGTTTCGGTTTCCGCTTCCGGCGCAATGCTGCCATTACTTCTGCAACACGTCTTATTCAAATTACACGCTAGCTTTAATTTGATATGTACATTCGAGAACAAATTTTATGAATGAACTTTGATCATAACATAAACCGCCTAATAAAAACATTTCAGAAGCTATTACTGTAAAAGAAACAATGTTTTGAGTGCTTTGAATAACATATTTACGAAAAGAATTCGTAACAAAGAATCCAGCGCATTTCGTTCAAGTTCAAATGTTTCAGGATTCAATTATTCTATGTTGCTTTCATTTCTTTGACAATCGTGAAACGTTATTTATTAAGCTTTACTTGTGTTATACTTAATTATAAATACTAATTTGTTTCTATTAGAAGTTAGTATTTAGTAATAAAAAGTGACTTATCATTTCAGTATGTTGTTGTTAAACTCAATTACTTATATCGATTTTAGTAGTAAATACTAATATATGTATAATTAATTCTCTTGACGGTTATTGACCTATACCTTATAGCTATGAATAATTTCGTAAGGCGTTCGTCGTGTAGAGCCCTGAACTCTAGAGCTTTTAATACCAATATGGTACTCTACATTTATCACATTCAACCTTACATAACACAAATTTCCTGTGGAGTTGTATTATTACCTCTTGTAAGATATTATGTAAAAAGCGATTGCACTTAGTATATTCTATACGAGAACAATATATGTATGTAGGGCTTAACTTATCACAATTAATGCGTTATCAGATTTGTAAGTCACGGAATGGCTTCTAAACTGTGTTTCGAGCTCTTACTTCTAATTTCCCAACAAAATTGCAGTTGGATTGCCTCGCTTGTATTTTGTATTACGTTAGAATGGCTACCGTTGTACAGCACGTTGATGGTATCGCTGTGGTTCCCTGCCGGTTGATACTGACGCACACTCCACTGTACGAATGGTTTTTGAATAGGTTTAGTTTTGTTCATGTACTGAAAAGTTTTTACCAGTTTAATAATCCGATACGTTCTACGATCCATTAATATTACGTTCTTTTCCGTGTGATATAAACTTTAAGTTAAATAAAAAAGTCTCATGAAGGTAACATTTCGATGTTGTTGGAAGAATCTAGCGTTAAGATATAATAATAATAAGTACATGGCACTCCAAACAATAAATGAACTTTACAAAACAACGGAAATGTACAGTGTTTACATCGTATGAAATCAAATCATATTAAAAATATAAAAATGACAAACCTGCAAACAAGAATTACATTTACCATAGAACACGCAATTAATAGCGAAGAAAATGTGTCTAAAAATATCGTGAACGACTTACGAGAAATGTATAAAGTTAGCTTAATAAAATCAACCTGAGAAATTCTCAAAAGCTCCGTTTTTCATAATCCAAACGAACATCTAGAATTAATAAAGTTACAAGTCAGTGTTAGCGAAACCAGCAAAAAATTTATTATTCATTGCTTTGTATAATTTCATATTTCCGTAACAATTAGATTACGTTTAATAATGTTTATAAAATTAATGCTTCAATTGTAAATTCGACATAATTTAGCTGTTAACAATTTTAAGTTGTATTTATAGACTTAATTGGAATATAGAGAAAATCGTAGTGAAGTCAAAATTGATATACCTTTTTAACACTCATTATTCTCTTCAAACACGCACGCCAGATTCGAAGCCTTTTGCCCCTATCATTCAGCATCTGACCAGAAACTTGAATATTGCTGTATGCAGTCTTGCAAACAACATGTCCGAAATAAAAAACAACAATTTAAAATATATACTTACCCAATCCTACTATAGCATCCCTAAAATAAGTAAGAAAATTAATATAGGCCTTACTAGTTAATAATACCTACTTATTTTTCTTATTGGATTTGGACCTCATCAAGTATAACAATCTATATTTCATGACTAAGCGTATTTTCAATGATTATTGTCGATGGATTAATCGGTTGCCTAGAAAAATCTAACGGTGAATGGACTTTGCAACTCATGTTCTGCTAGGTTATTCGCATTACCCGCTCAGATCGCCGGCCAAGAATCAGAAAACTTCATTTTGAAAAGCTAGCCCATTAATTTTTGTATGCAAATTTCTAAAGTAGTTAGTACACTTTAAATCTCGCAAGTTCTTTATCTAACTCCGTGAATACATGCACTTTTCTCGTTTATTACTTTTATGTTTGAAGTTTACGATTTAAAGATATGCTTGAATAGTTTATTTGCATAAGTAATAACGGTTGGTGTTCATACCGTAACATGTAACAAATTTTAATATACCGGCTAAAAGTAGTTCTGCTGTGAGACATTTTTAAAAATATAATATATGCAGACTGCCTCATTGGTCGTGTTGTTGGTCCGATCGGGAGGTGCCGGGTTCGATTCCCGGGTCGAACACTACAAAAATATTCTAATTTAGATTTTCTAGTAGTGGTTCGGAGTCTGGATATGTGCCCGACGCATGGCAATAAGCTCACCACCTATTCCATAGTGGGACGTAAACGTAATCGGTGAAACGTGGGAGTGTTCTGCATTTCTCTGCTTACCTCTTCGGGGATTACAAGCGTGAAGTAACTTTTTTTTTAATATATGCACATGACAATATGTAACAATTGTTCACGTAAGAATTACTGATTATCTCTATTTTACCTTTTACTTTATTACAATATCAGTGCAATCCTTTTCTCGAAATAAACCCAAATTATCTAGTGTGTAAATATTATTTTATCATCTCTCGCTATTATTAGCAATAGTAATAACTGTTATATTATTGTAACCGAGTGAGCAGACTGCTCGACGTCGCTCTTCTATTTTCAGCGCTCGGCTAAAAAAGTCTAAATATAGAATATATTTTGACTAGATATTACATATTCCATGGACATTTTACTGAAAACGTCCACGCTATTATAAAGAGGAGATATAAGAACTATTGAATCATTATTTTCTTTATTGAAAGCTGGTGCATTTACAGAACATGTTTTTTTAATTAATAGAATTAGCCAACGGGCAGACCGCATGTAGTGGTCAATTCCGTTAACATAAGTATGCAAACTCCAATAGAATTCGCTCCTTCTCAACATATGTGTTACACTGCAAGTATGCAAGTTAGAACGCTTCGTGATTCTAGAATGTTCACTCTGAAACAAAACAACGCTTTAACCACGGAATGCAGGTAAAAATGCTTCTATGACTTACAAATTTATTTATTTAGTTGCGTTATAATATATAATATATTAAATCACGTTTAATTTTTTCATATACCAAGATCTTGGTATCGGTGGTGAGGTACCTCGCGACATAAACCTATTTTGCGGGATCCATTCATTATCATGGTGAGGCATCAAATCTTAACTCAATTCTTCGGGCGCCAAAATAGTCGCTCAAATGCATTATCTCATCTTGTTACTTTGGGTAGTATTCTCCTCGCCGGAGTATTCTCGTATAGTCATCATCACAAGGCTATTCCTGTCCATTGTTGGACATATGCCTTTCCAATAGCACGCTACTGAGCTCGATTTTCAGCTCTTCGAATCAAACAGCTGTCAGACATATACATACGTAGTAGTATCCAAGTATGTATTTGCATAAATATTCTCCTCATATTCCTTATGGACTCCATTAAAAGATTCCGATAGTTTTCAGCCACATTAGTAACCATAAAAAGCGGTACCAACACGCGAATTTTTCATTTTCTAATGACATACATTTCTGTATTTATATGGTTAAAATTCGTATTAAATTTTAATGACATTACAGTTGGCCAGTATCATTTTGACCGTCTAGAAACATCAATTGGAAAAACTAGATACAATGAAATAAATTTACAAGATAAAGGTCTAGATCTAAAAAATCAAATTGAAATTAGAGGCTAAAACAGATTATTTAAAATTTTGGAACTATAAGTTAACTTGGCTGTTAAGGACTGGTAACGCTTTAGTGACACCATTGGTGTTACAAATGATCGTAGGCGACGGTAACCACTTACTCTCAGGTGTCTTGTCTGCCTGTTTGTCAACTTACAGCCAAATAAATCTAAACTTAATCGCACAGAATGTTTGCGAGATAACTTCTTAAAAATACATATACGAGTATATCAGAACATACTGGTCAATAAAGACTGAGCTAACTGAACTATTCGTATACGGCAGAACTGACCTCCAATATATTGCAATTTTACTTTTAAATATCTAGTGAGTGTATAAACACTGGGTATAAGCCCATGATTATAGTATGCAAGTTACAAAGAAAAAGCTATGATTTATTTAATTTTAGGCGCTTTTAAACATACAATTTCTTCTTACTTTGTTGACATACGTGTATTGTTCATATGTTAATTGTTCATTTTCACATACGATAAATGTAAATTATGTAAATTTAAATGCTGGAATAGAAATTAAATCTTCGTTAATACCTCGAGTTAATTTATAAGTGTTTATTTATTAAAAAACTATTGATTTTTTTAGGTAAGAGAGGTAGGATATGTTTATTTTTACTCCTCTTAGACTCTCTTTTTAGTGCAATAAATATCTTTACGTGCATACAAGGAACCTTGATTCTCCATATTAGGTACCTTAAAAACCAATAAAACTGGTAAAAACGAATGATTTTGAAACCAAATGTTTCTAATTATAGTGAGTACCCACTTCATACTATCTGGACTAATACCGCGAAAGCATACTATCTACCAGTTATTAAGGTTAAAAACCTAATATGAGCGTCGTAATATCTCTACATTTTTACCGAATTTCACAAACCGGCCTCACTACGAGTAGCAGGATGAAGTTGTGGCTTCTTGATAATCTAATTTTGATACTTATCTGTATTTTGCTCTGTAAAACCCTTAATGCTTTTGATAGACTCAAACACTCTTAGTATTACCTAGAAGCAGCTGTTTAGTCTTAACGGTAAAATGTCAATGGGCTCTTTGATTCAGGAGTGAGTCGTAACGTAACTGGTCAAACGTGAAAGTGTACTTCACTTCTCTGCACGCCCTTTCGGAGATAAAAGGGCGTGATGTCACGCTGTTACAAAAATAAATTTATTTTTACATTTCAGACGTAGTTTAATATTTACTACGTAAATAAATTAAAGGCGCCATTGATCAATCAATCTACACAGCACTTTTGTTTCTGCCTACTCAACACTGTACGCAGATACTGTTTAATAATAGACTTAATTAAGACTATGTTTAATGACCACATAGTATTAGCTCCGTTACGCCTTAACGACTAGCAATTATGATCTAATAACAACAACCGACACCAACTTCTTACTCTACTTTCCAAAACTCAGGTAATTTGCCAAAAATGATCCCGCGTTCTTCAAATTCGGCAAATTTTTAAATTCTGACCGGTGTCTGATTTAAAAGCTTTCATTTGATGTTTAATGTATTATATATCGTTAGATCAAACGCAAATTTTTGATAGAAAAATATATAACGACATCAACCTTTCCATTGGGCTTTTTGATCAATTGGATAAAATGTCTGATTCTCCATCAAAGGTATGGTTTAATATCTACTGTCTATTTGGACTCGAAAATAAATTGATCAGGTCACCTCATTTTCTTTTAATGAAATGTTTGTACTCGAACAAAAATAACGAACGATCATGAACGACATTCGTGACATTCATATGAACTCGTCGCTTATTGAAAACAACTTTCGTTAATTAATGTTTCTCCCTTGAACTGTCCTTAGTCAAAAGATTTTCATGTATCTTGACGAACATTTTATCATATAGGTATTATGTATATATATATATATATATATATATGTACACTTGTGCGTCTAATTAAAGTGTTTGATATCTCAGACACAATTCTTTTGTCGCATAAATGTACAAAGTATTGCAGTTAGGGGCAATATTAAGTAATGTACAGTCAGAAAGGATGCACACGGCTATATATTATATTAAATTTCCTTGCTACCATTTTAGTTCACACTAATAAAGCGCCAGTGTGTGATTTGGAAAAAAGTTAACATTCTTTAAATTATACGACTATATGCAGGTTGGCACAACCGGAACACGCATTTTCAAAGCTTTAGTCTGTCTGTATGTTTATCTTTGCTAATTCCCAAAGCGATTAAATCGGTTTTGACGGGACTCATAGGTGGGCTAAGGGCTTTTCAGAGCGGAATTAAGGTCAGAATCGATGAGATGGGATCAATTACGTAATTAAATAAACTTATCTGTCTGTTTGTTTACAATTGTGCAATGCAGAGTGGCGGTTAATTAAAAAAAAATTGTAATATCATAAACTAGCGCTAAGCTATGATTACGGCTGATGGAAAGCCCAGAAAAATTTTTTTTTTTTACATTTCCAATAGAAAAATTTGAGGTTGTTTTATTATGTCAAACATAAAAAATTACATCTGCTATATTTAAATCAATAAAATAATAGCTGACGCAAACTAAACCATCAAATTCAAAAACAAATCACATAGCGTTATTTCATTTCATGTCTTGTAGTTCATTATTTATATTACCTAATTGTTCCTAAACGATCTCAACTTACAAATATATTCATATTATAATATATAAAAAGTTAAAAAGACAAAATGTTATCCATAAACTATTTAAAAAGCTAAAGTAACCATTTTAGAAAACGAATCTCAGCGATAATGAAAAAAAAATAAAGATTCACGTTTTTTTTTTCAATTTGTAATGTCAAGGAATAAATCACACGCATTTAATATGACAATGTAAAATCACATTTAATGACTACAAAAACTTTACGCTCGTTTATCGGGGATTTTTCTTTTATGTTGGCTCGTGTAATTCTGCCTCCACATCACGTAGAGCACTTAACGGCAAGTCGAGTTGTTTTCTGACAAACGTTTGCTCTGCGCTTTGGGAGTCTTTAAACAGTTAATATTTCACTTCATTTTTAAATTTAAAAATTCCTCCCCTGTTAAACTACATAAAAAAGTAATAAATTTTCTTTGTCCTGTAAATGATTTAAATGCTAAATAAAAGTAAGATGCCCTTGACAATTATATGTATATGTCCTTTAAAAAAAATCACGTAACATTACGCCTATAATCCCCCAAGGGGTAGGCAAAGAAGTGTAGTACATTCCCATGATTCACCTGTTACATTAACTGTACTTACATGTTTTCAATAAAATTATGTAAGTATAAGACAGTATTATAGGTTAATACAAATTATATCATAAAAGGCTTTTTAATTGTTTGAAACATATAGCAGTGATGATTTTGAATTTACCCTCCCACTCTGAGATACCTGAGTTAAAATACCGATGTGCACCGGTTTATGAAAAATTTCCGTTTTATGATTTACCATTATATGCAATAAACGGTGAAGCAAAAATCGTCCAAAAGCCTATACACCTTAGAATTCTCCATAATATTCTTCAAGACATGAGAAAAGTGCCAGTCTGCAGTATCCCAGCGTGGTACTCGTGGTTATGGCTTTAACTCCTTACACTTTGAATGGGGGCCCATGTTCAACAGTGGAATAACAAAATAGTTAATGTTCATTATTTTCAAAATAATAATTTGTATTTAAAGTATATTATTACCTTTTTATGTTTCTAGGACAATCGATGTGTGGCACGATTGTAACTTATTTTTCTGAATATTAAACATTGTGCCTACTGTAAGTGCCACACCGATTCAGTTTTGAAAATTCAATTACAGATATGACGTCATACATGAACTTTGAATTCTCAATGACGTCATTGGCTGTACAGATGTACCATGCTCTATACGCGAATTTATAATAGTATATAATTTAAAACATATTTTAAATTTATTTTGACACATTTTTTATTAAAAAAAATTATAATGTCACACTACAAACATATCAACATATATTTTCTTTCCTTTAAATTTTTTTCCTTCTTAAGAAATTTATTGAATAAAATGTCATAGTTAACCCATAATTATTTAATTTACACAAACCAATATCAACAGTCTAACGGACAGAAGATATCAGATTCGAATCCCGCCCAAGCGAATCTGCATAATGAATTTAGTTTAGATTCAATGTCTGAATTATTGTACATTGCTTGCCTGTGCCGGGGGAACATGGAATCCTGGTCTCTGAGGTTGTGGGTACGAAGTGTTATTATTATAACTCACAAATACACTCCCTCGCAAATAAATTCCCTTAGAAACCTTCTCTGAATAAATAAATGAACAAGGAAATTTTGTCTTTTGTACGCAACAAAGACTTTTCATCAGCCGAGACGGGCCCATTAAAATAAACGTAAGTCGTGATTTATCTTAAGTCATTAATCAATATTATCTGAACTAAATTTTCACAAACGACAGGAGCCTACAACTAAATTTAATACAGATATAGTTGTGTGAGTCGCCCATAGCCCTGACGCGGCTACAAATCGCAAATGATCTGTAAACTTAAACAATGCCGTGCGCGGTCAACGCTTAGGGTCCTTTTAAATAGACCGATTCGGATATCAGAGCTGATTTAGATGGTATTTAAATTGGAACTTTAGCACATTTCAATAAAGTCTATTTTTAGATTTCAATTTATTTTTCACGGCGCTCTAGCGTCCTCTTACCAAAAAATAATTGACTTCTAAAATGGACTTTATTGAAGTATGATAGAGTTCTATTTTAAACATGGTCAAAATGCGCTCTGCTCTGCGGGCCGGTCTATTTGAAAGGACCCTTAGACGACTTACTGTGAAGGGAATTTTCATGAGCGATTGGTCACGTCGAGTCGGTGCCATTTGTTATCTTTCGGTAACGATCGTCAACCATGTCGGAGGCTGCCGGAACGGCTTAAAAAGTTTAACAGATGGGTTGTCGGCCAACACTTTCCCCACTGGATAACACTGGAAGAGTAACTTCTTCCTCAGCTACAGGGAGTAATGGTCTTAACTGTAAGACTAAGCAGATTTCAAGTCGAAATCAAATTGTGAATAGGTCGAACAGCTTTTGAACCTTTGCTGTCATTTTAAATTAATAATATTTTACATAAATGTAACGTATACTAATTTTAACACAGTACACAAAATGAACATTGAACAACGTTAATGCAAAAATAGGTACCTTTGTGGTTTGAACGACTTTAAATATTAATTGCTGCTTAAAAGTTTCTTTTATTACACGTACAATAATTTCATATACACAATTAACAAAAAACAAAAAACTATTAATAAGGAATAAAATTTCTTTACAACCATATAAAAATGATTAGGTATTTTACTGCCAAACCACACTTCTTCCGAGGTAGACTAAGCACCGAGTACCAACTATACTTGTCCTTAAAGACCGGAATATATAAATTCAATAGTAAATAAATGTGTAACGTTTCAAGAGCACGTATAAATTGGGTCATTATTTGAAATTCCTATTTGGTAACACCGGAGAAGCAATCCGTACGATCGCGGTATCAAGTTTATTGCTGCGTCAACACAGATTGATTGGATAACGTGTCCCAAACACCACGCAAACAGAGCGTGTGATGTTAATTTTCAGCGAACACTAATCATTTCAATACTCTCGAGTATAAAACTCGATGAAGGTTATACCTATTAAGAACAATCTATATATAGGTTTTACCTATTAAACATCGTGTACACACACACACATAGTCTAGTTTGCTGTTGGTATGCATCAAATATAATGTAGTGTTACACTTTCCGGTTTGTACTAGGATTATTTGAGCGGCGACGTCCCGCGTACACAGATATATGTACATACGAGGATATACGATATACTCGAGTACATACAAGTATACTCGTACATATGTACAAGTATCATCCCTGCATTACTCGTAAATGAACCCAGAGGTCTGTATACTTCATTAATAACTATAAATGAAGTAATCGTAAAAAAGAATAAAAAAAATACCTACAATGACATTCTTATTTTATCCTGATTGCCATAGTAGGTACAAGCGTAATGCGAGCTTCAATCCCAAAAATTATAATCAGAATCAATTAACGAATGGAGAGGCAGGATTACTTTTATAGAAAATGTCACGAATAAAATGGCGACGTTTAATTCGACTGCTACAATTCCATTACTTAAACTTTCAGAAGCGGTTATCCGTAAACCCGCCTGCTTCGTTGCAATTTCATAATCTTTTCAATGTAAGTGAATTTTCTTGCTGTTTGCTTCCTGCTGACAATGGATCTAAAAGATTGCGCAATTTGTCACTGTACTGAGAGAGAATGTCAACATTTGTTACGTAAAGAAAAGCCTTTAAAATACAATGAAGAGAATTATTTAATGAGACAAAAGTCCTGAGTGAGCGTTCATTTCTAGACCTAAATAAATACCAAAAATATTAATAGCCGCCATACTTTTCATCGCAATTCTCGGTCGGGTAGTTCTGTTCAAAGGTTTGCTTGGATTCTGCGTTAATTATTCTAAATTGTTGATCCGAAATTCTTTAAATATAATTGATCATAGACTTACGGTCGCCTTTGTCTCAGTTGAAAAGTATTTACTTTTGTCCGCGAGACAGTGAAAGATAAAAATTAGGAAGTCGGAGGTGCTGTGCGACGTTTTTATCAAAGCCGAAAACAAAGGGTTGTTTAA
>DWMG01002456.1:0-13228 GCA_018244855.1 Elbella merops
CATTAGACAATTCGACTAAATAACAAGCAAACAAGTAAACACTCACGCGATTGTCAAACAGTTGTACCTATTGTACGTGCTACTCAATTAGGGTAAAATCTAATTATTTTTATGATTACAATTCATCATCATCATTATCATCATCATTAGTCAATATTACATTATTGTAATAATAAGTGATGTAGATAACACATTAGGTTATTACAAAATAAAATAACTAATCAACCCACTTTCCACGGGACGTGTAGCATAACGGTTGAAATGTGAGAGATTACACATTTTTGTCTACTCCATCGGGGAAATACAGTCGTAATGTTATGTTAACACAACAAATAAATAAAGAATTTCTTTTAAGAATAATCTTCTTTGTCACAATTTGTAACTCAAATTCACGGCTTTAGCTGCACTTAATACATCCGAGGACATCAAATCAAAAGCAAAATCAAATTGATGGTAACTGTACTTATCGTAAAGGATAAAAGCTCCAAGCGTTCTTTTTAACAGGATTCATGACACTAGGTAATTCTATATTGTCATAACGTGTTAAAAATTCTTTTACCGATGTGACCTTGACCGGACAATGCTAGAACACATGACAGCAGCTGCTCGTGTATGTCAACGTCAGGTCACACTTCCTGTTCTGTTATCTTAAAAGTACAATACAGATTACAGAACAGACTGGCACAGCTCAACTCATGATTTTTATCACGTAAATAATTTCTTTAATATTTTCAATGATAATCCTCATTTTTTTATTGGTATTGCTTTACTTTTATTGTCGTTGAAAATAAAATTTATTAAGGATTATAATGATAATTGTACAATATGTATATAGCCGAAACAGAATGATACCGGTCCGTCAATTTAAAATCGCTCAGCGAGCTATGGAAATGGCCATTCGCTTAGTTTCTCTGAAGGGTCAAATTCGAAACGAGGTTATCGAGCAAGGAACCAAGTTATTCACATAGCCTAAAAGGTTAGCAAGCTGCAGTGGCAATGGGTTGGTCATATTTATCGCAAATACGATGACCGTTGGAGTAGATGGAGATTACGCCTTGGCAAACGTAACGTCGATCTCTAACCCGCATGCCCAGCGGGGAAATTACGGGCATAAACCCCCTTCTGGGGGAGGCCTATGTCCAGCAGTGGACTGAAATAGGCTGATGATGATGAGGAAACGTAATGTAGAACGCCCACCAGCCACATGAAGTGGCAATATACGAAAAGTGGCTGGCTGTGGTTGGCCGGAAGGGCGGAAGATTTAAGTCAGTGGCGTGCTATTAGAGAGGTCTGTGTCCAACAGTGGTCGGAAATAGACCGATGATGATAGAAATTCGTATACATAGGTAAATATTTATTAACAAGTATTGTTCATAAAAATAGTCCTTAAAGCCTACTAAGATTCTCTTTGTAATGAGCAAGACACTTTGACACATACTCGTATTACTAGTCATTAAAATCTAAAATTTTCATTCTTTTTTAGTCATTAACGCCAAAACTATGTTGTTTCTTCACAATTTGAGTATTAGTTATCTTTCCCTATTTGACATAGGTAAGTAACTTAGGCCCACAAGTTTAGAACAACGCAAATCAAAAATAATAATAAATGGACACATATGAATCTTCGATCGCCCAATGGTTGGAACAAAGTGTGATTGTTCAATGAAGAGACAGTTCTAGTTGACACTAGTGAAGATGTACCGGCGGGGGAAAGGTCGAGCTTTTACGTTTTATTGCGATGTATCCCCTGACAGTGGACACATCTCGTAACACCACTTAACGCCGATCGAGCTAATAGCGATATATGGCCGATAAAGACGGACTCGCAGCTAATTACCTGCATTAGTAATGAGGGGTCCGGGCCCCGACCAATGCGACGGTCGTATTGGATCAAGTCGAATTGGATTTTAAATAAACACGTATTATATGCGACCCGTTGAGAGGTTTTTTATCTGTGCAATCACCATGTTATCATAATTAGACGTAAACTAATTTTAACAGATATAAGTTTAAAAATATTAAAAGTTAAAATTAAACCAAGCTTAAATGGTTTGTCATTTGCTAAAAAACTTGAAGAATGTAAAATTTAATATTTTACATCGCCAAATCTCTTTATTACGTTGCAAGTGGCATGGCTGGCGGTTTCTGAAAGAAGCGATACCCACGGACTACACTAAAGCTTTCTAGGGTCATAGGTTCATAAGGGTCCTATGAAATAGAACTGTTCAGAGAAGCAGAACAGATTTTGATTATATTTAAAAAAGAATTTAGCACTCCTTTAATAAAAACTATTTTTACATTTCAATTGTTTTATCGCAAGAGGAGCTTCTAGCGTCGGTCGTCACAAAACAGTTGAAACGTAAAAATAGTTGGCACTAAGCTGTGGCATATTATCATGTGTGTGTGGCATATCGTCTTAGTGTGTGAAGTGACAGCTATAGGCATAAAACTGTGATGCATAAGCGACGTGTACGAGACGAAGTTGTTAAAAGTGTATATTTAGTTATATTTAATTAACACACAGATCGACTGTTTCCGCTTAATACACACACGGTTTATACACCATTTTACATAGTTATTGCTAAATAACTCTAAAATTCTAGCTGCATTAAATTTGGATGCCTCTAAGTATGTAAGTCCGCGTAGTAAATATACAAGATATATTGCAGAAGAAAATATACATATAGTACACATTTCTCTATCGTTTGTGCAGGCCTTACAATAATGACTTCGGGACCGTAAACACAATTAATAGAACATAAATCATAAATGTATTTGTTTTTTGTAATTTATTATATTCCTTTTTGTACTTAATTCATAACAACCAGCATTACACCTGTATTTTAATTTAATCAACCGTAAACAGATTTGCTTTCACTATTTATCGTTTTATATGCTTTATATGATCAGTACAAACTTCCATGTCATGTTTACTTGTTTGCAATTTTATCGTTATTTCAGGAATATGAAATATTTTAAAATGCACCCTTTATCTTACTTAAAAATTATGGCATTAAATACATTAAATTCAAGACAATAAGTTGTTTCCGCGCCAAACTTCGATAAAACAAAATAAAAAAAAACTGATATTATTGAAAATATGCAGGTAATCATTCATAACATTATTTTCAAGCATATTTTTCTAGATTTTATCCACGTTCCTATTAGAAAGTATCAGTATGTTTAGAATCAATAATGTTATTTTTACAGTTCATCGTAAACGGATTGTAACACAACGTTACTTCAATTTAAGATAATTTTGTAATAGGCTGTATAATCGCACTTGTGGGCCCGTCCAGCTAATTACATACATTTATTATGAAGTGAGTGTTAGCGCGACCGGGAGTTGGGGACTGGAGCAAATGATTAATATTTTACTCAATAATTTCTCGTATAATACGTAGATATTTACTTAATTGCTAGTACGCACAGTATAACACGCTTTTATAGTTCAATTTTTCCCACCTTTAGTGCACATATTATAACAGATATACATAATATTTAATACTCAAATTTCAAATTATGAACTGGTTCAGGTTTTTGAGAGATTAAATTTAAAAAAAAACGTGACTGCCTCGTTGGTCGTGTTGGTTGCAAGTGTGATCGCCGATCGGAAGGTTCCGGGCTCGATTCCCGGGTCGAAAACTACAAAATTTTCTAATTTAGATTTTCTAGTCTTTCTTCGTAATTCTTCATAATGTAGTGGTAGTAGTAGTGGTTCTTAATTGTTCTGACCGAACAAACCATTATCAATTTAAATTGCTAGTGGTTTTCCTTATTCCTACGTGTATCTTTAATAAACCTCAAATGTAGGTATGTAGAATTATTGGCAGTTCTTATATTTACATTGGTAAATAACTAATAATTATGGTAATTAAAGTTAATGATTCATATAGAATTCCTGTGTTTTGATGTAGGTATACCGATTGGATTACTGATATTTCGTATTAACAGTACGGATTAGAAAAGTATTCATACTGTAACGTTCGTTTGCAAAAGTTTGAATGTACCATGTAAAATGATTATAATATTTTTTTTGAGAAAAAATAGCAATGGAAAGATGTTTTTATATTAAGGTACATACATGATATATCTGTATGCAGACATATCTATATATAATTTTCATAAATGACACAACCATTCTTCAGTTAAATCGATGTATCATCTATAAACACAATGCGCTGTGTCAAATATATTCTGCTAAAAAGTTATGATAACGTTTTGACACTGTACTGTTTATATACATAGATCTTATAGTCAGTATCAGTGACTTTAAACGGAAAATCATTATTGAGGTCCTGATAATGATTCTCCGTTTAATATAAATAAAAAAATTAAGTTTTATCCAGTCAAGAGAGGGTCGTCATTGACATCTATGCCTTCGCATGGACTTCTATCCATATGGCTTCCAGACAGAAATGTATCTAGATACGCTTTCATAGACTGTGCCGAGGTAATTATTAACAAAAATTTAGCGAACGTATTGCAATTTTCTTTGACAGTGAGGCAGTACCTACAGGTGGTTTTAGTTCGTTAAAACTGGTTCTAGAACATGCCTAGACTACTTGGAGGTATTCAAAAAATTGGAAATTAAAAAGTATTTAACTCACTGTTAACAGTAAGCCGAGTCATTAATTACAGCCTTCTTGAAACTACTTCGCATACATTATGGGTAAGTCTAAGCCGCAAAGACGCACGTTTGATCAGTTGGTTACTTACCGGTAAGTGAAGGGTAAATAGCGGCCAAAAATAAATATCCTTGCAGTTCTTGCTACGGCACAAAGAAAAGTTCGATTCATATACGTTACTAACACACCGCACTTATAACAAAAGTCGCCCCCTAGTGGGCTACTTATTTGCACATGTCATATGAAACCACCACCACAGACCATAACCATTGTATTGTGGGTAACTTAAGGTATAATATAGCTAATTTTATGTTTTTATGATAATAGTGACTTTGGGTTTTATCCATTCTCGTCTGGTTCGAACGATAGTACCTAACACTATATACGAGTAATTAAAAAAACTAAAAAAAGACGCTTTTATTGCTAATCGAACTATAAACTAGAAAATAATTTCTGATGACAAGGAGTTTAATATTAAAGTAGTAGAAGATCAAACAATCAATTATAATGCATCGCCTCAAACTAAAATTATAATAAAAATTAAGTTATTAACAGAATAATTCAACTCAGAGCAAAAAGTGTGCGGTGCTTGATATTTAAATATTAAAATCATTCTATTGGCAACCATCTACGAGAGGATAGTTATGAACCGTAGTAAAATGCACCACACGCTTTGTTAAATAAAGCGTGTTATAAAAGGCATGCTTCTTTTACACGTTTCAGGAACACAATATTGGTAGAGTTGTTGTCTTGACACAAAAGACCTCATAAAATTTCATCTTATAACTTGCGCTATAAGTCTATGTTCTGTATCAAATTACGCCTTCGATTATATAAGCTTTATACTTTGTGTTTCTCGTAACAACGTAGGCCGTGCTAGAAGCCTTGCTTTGAGATTTCTAAGCCGCGTGTCTAGCATGGAGATCATGGGCAAGAACTGTCCAGGGGAGGTAAAGGATTCGCTTAAAACAATACAGGCGAACTCCTCAACCTAATTTTAACTAACGGAATGTCTTTAGTTGTGATGTTTATGGTTGACCATTATCGACAAGCGACATCAGCAGTAAAGCTTTTTAACAGCAATATCATCAGACACCAGTATCACCAGACATTTCGTTCAAATTTTGTAGACACAACCAATGTATTTTTTTGCGATTTAAGTCTTGCCTGATCCATTTACCTGCACTCGCGCTTCGCTGAGTCCGAGCCTCTGGCTGAGTTCCTCACGCATGAAGGCGTCAGGGTAGTGTGTCTCGTCGAACAGCCGCTCCAGCTCGCCCAGCTGCTCCAGAGTGAAGTTGGTCCGCGAGCGCCGCTGCTTGCCACTGTTCGACCCGTTGTTGGATCCACCATTAGACTTGTCTGACAAGTCTGCCAAAAAACAAGTCACTGCTAAAGCATTTTCAGAAAACGTTATATAAGTATAATATGTAAAAAAGCACCAATTGCTCAGAGTGTTAAAAATTGCAACTAAGCCACTAATAAGTAGGTACCTATACATCTTTTCATTCATGATCACAGGATCGTCTTTAAAGAGGTCAGTTTTGTTTGTACGAGTAAGAAATGGAACAGTGGTAGCTAATCAAACAACAAGAATCACTTCCGTTTAAAATACACTTTCTATACGATTGGCCTAGTCTTGGGTACATGCAGATTTCTTTATCCCTCGAGACGTTGTTTTGATAATATATGTATTTCACTAACTTTTATTAACATTAAATGTTACTGCTCATTTCTGTGACCTGCAAATTATGAAATACTTGTGTCATAGGTACAGTTGTACCAAACAAGCGCGTAAAATTTAACGGTGTTTTATACTCAGGATAGTTTTACAACATAATTGAATCTCAAATTGTTATCATTCGATCCAAGATAGGAAAGGTAACCCATCTGATCACTTGAGCCGATTCGTTAAAAACAGCTTGGAAAGGCTGGAAAGACTTACTTGGAAACGGGCATACTCACTACAGCATACATATGTGTCTAATAGTAAGTCCATTCGTCAGAAGGGCCCAAATAAAAAGTACCAGTGAAAACACCCGCCTAGTAGCAGTAATCTATATAGATCTAGATGTTATGTTCCTGCTAGAAATCTTAAGTTCTAAGTATATCGAATCCAAGTTTCATAAGTCCCACTTGCAACCACACGACTAATGATACGATCTACAATTCTATAAACATAACTAAAAGTATTTTAATGAAAAGTGATCAAGCGAGGGATTAAAATGTTCATCTTGACGCCTTCAGAGGGATATCGTAGAATATGTGCGGTAGAGTCGTGTATAGTGTAGTGTGAGGATCGAGCAAACGATACTCTTAAGTGTGTCGTTGGAAGCAATTTCGCAAATTGGGAAGCTCTCCTTTTTATACAGCAATTATGTAAATTGAGGGATTATCCAACTGTGGGCGGCGCTGCGGGCCACACCCTCTCCCCTTTCGTCCCGGGGGTATTCCAGCTCCTTAAACGTTTAAGACCTGGGAACAGTGATTAATCGTCGAACGATGCACAAAACACTCTCTATAAACTCTTCGTGATTTATTTGATTGAAAACTCTTCCGCCGGATTTTCCCTTGACGCGCGTTCCGTTTCAAGTCATTTTGTAATTTATGTTTCAAATTAATTAATGTTACTTTGCGTCAATTGTATTTCGTATCACGGAATGGTCCTAACGATCTTTTTTACTTAGTGTTGTGTAAAGGAAATTATATATTCTTTTATGTCTAACTTTGTTTCGTTTCATGCTATAGACATAGCCCCTATGCTAATACTTAATGCTAATGTTCCAAATAACTAATAATTTGGATAAGTGTAACATTTTATTACTGTTAATCTAAGAAATTTATTCTGTATGTCAACAAGTGCATGTCTAAAAGTAGTGCGACGTAGAGCTGTACTAATTAAAATTGCTTTGGTTATATTTGTAACTAGAATTTCGTAATATGCTAAATAAAAAAACTTTTATTTAAGTGTTTCTGAACTAGTTTTCATTAAACCTCTAGCTTTCTCCACAAAGAAACAAAATACTAAACGGTTACACAATCTTTAGATGGCATAGTATAATATCTGATTCAGTAAAAGGCCATTTTATAGATTATATTAATATGACTACTAGTATCACAGGACTCAAACGAATTTTATGTGTGTGTGTGCATTAAATGATAAATTATCATTTATGTTACTAACAGTCTAATCATTTATGTTACTAACAGTCTTATCATTTATGTTACTAACAGTCTAATAATCCTATTCCTGTGTTTTTGTTACCGATTGACACTAACGAATAATGTTACTAACAAACATACATACATATCTTCACGGCAAGTCCCTTACGGAGTAGGGAGAGATCACGGAATGTGGAAGCAGCACGGCAGGTTTGCAAGGATGCGGATATTTGGCACTCCGTGTTCTCTGTCCACCCCGTAATGTTGCTAACAATTTATCTATATACGAATAGCATTAACAGTTCTATTCATTGGTCCTGCTCGATGTCGGTAACACATATCTGATGGCTACTTGTTACTGTTTCCTATTCTTTTGCTGTTTTCTTTGTATAAAAAAACTGTACCTTGTGTTATAATTCGTACTGAAATTATTATAGAGATATCCAAGTCATACAGTAAGTGAAGAAAAATATCACCTTCAACAGTTTTTTGACTATGGTGTTCTAGTTTTGACGTCCAAGTGCAACTTCTTAAGTTGACTTGACTGTCTCATTGGTCTAGTCTTGGGGCTGCATAGGCGACTGCTGAGCGAGAGGCCCTAGGTTTGCTTTTTGGGTTGGATATGAGTATTGGGTTTTTCTAACTTTAAATTCGTAGTAGTAACTCAATATCTGAATTTGTACCGGTGTATGACAATAAGCGCATCCCCTACCCCTTTGAGGAAATACTGGCGTGATACTATGACGACTCCTGAAGTATTTATCCAAATTCTTATAAAACAGTTCGACAGTACATACCTAGCATATTAATAATAGTTAAATTAAAAAAACAACGACGTCAATTAATTTTACGCACGATATTGTTTTGTAATTATCATGAAGTGAAATGTTTCAAGAGCCTCGGATAGGTAGAAGGAAGAAGCTATCCACCGTTGGCTGTGGGTAGACAACACTTATGTATATCCATAGTTGTGAAAAGAAAACTTTGGATAGATAAGCCCTTACTGATATCTAGGTATTTGAGGACAGCGAGATCGATTTTATCAAACAATTTCAATATTTTCAGATCTCAAACAAGCTTTTGAAAATGGTCAATCAACATAGGCTTCATATAAAAAGGAAACAAATTTCTGTAGAAGGCAGTGGGATGCTGCTGGATTTCGTAAGGCGCAATACCGAAAGGACTGGCGCCGATTAGGGGAGGTCTCTGTCCAGCAGAGGACATCCAAAGGCCGATGATAATTAGGAATTAATTAATCATTTTATATTCGAAAATATAATGTATACAATATAAAATACTCGCTCTTTGATTGCGCATAGATTTCCCTTGTTAATTTTTTTAAAAGCATAATGATAGAGGTGTTTTTTCCACTTGTAATTGTACCTATGACAGATTTCTATTTACATGTAATAGAAAATATATTAATATTTTGCCAGATAATAGATAATGAAAATTAAATACGACACCATCTTAGATGCTTCAGAAGTTTTCAAGAATGAGATAGCTCTATGCGTGTCCAATGCGGGATCTCCATATTATAAAGATTTATTGACATATCCTTATAGAATTAAACAATTTGACGTCATATATTATTGTGCCTACTCGAACTAGTTATATCTCAAATCCAATGTTATCCAATCTTTATAACTTTTAAAATCTACATAACTAAGCTCACGGATTTTTTTAAAATACATTTTGTCATGGCACCTAATGGTGGTTGTGTGTATAATTTACTTACCTACACTTTAAATTTCGGACCACCTTCAACCCTTTAAAATAGTTGTAAGTAATTTAAAACCTTCCTACCTAGGTACTTATTACCTACTTTTATTGAGATTCAATAACAAATAAAAAATACGATCGCATAGAATATCATCGCGCATAGATAATAAAATATGCATAAAATATAATGCTAAAGTTCGTGTGTTACATTAAAATCGAACCTTTTTTAGTTATATCCATTAAACATTTTCTACTAAAAAAGTACTCGTAATATGTTTTGTTATTTAATTATTAAGTTCTATCTCTTCATCTTCTAATTAGGAACCTATGCTACTGACTTCAACGTAGGTAACTTAATGGATTCAAATTATTCTAATGATTAAAATAAAAGATTATATGATGTGGGAAAGGGATAAAACCTCAAGAAATTATACTCTCCAGTGAATTGCTTCGTTGAGGACCTATAACTGTTCACAACAACATCACCGACCTTGTTTATGTTCGTCATCATCGTCCACATTCTCCCGCTTGCAGTGTCTCACGGGTACCGGCGACACTAGCCAGTTCCGCGGCCGCTTCGCTGGAGGAACTTCCTCGAGGGCTGTGATATCAACTTCTTCATCGGCGTCTTCAAGGTCTCCGGGCTCCGGCGGCGGCGTGGGAGCTTCGCCACCCTCCAGCGACTTGCTGACGAAGTCCGCCAGCCGCTCCATAACCATTACTGCCTCGAACACGCGAACCCTCTCGCGGCCATCGCTCGCCACGCTCTACGGAACACACACTGCAGCGAAGGCGGTACGCACGCCCACACTTCGACATCTGTCCGCCTGCTTGTTTTAAATTCATCGGTATACTTGACCCAATTAGGACCATTTTGCAGCGCACAGGTTGCTGGGGCGTCTCGCAAACCCCGCCCAAAGTTCGCGCAGGCGCTGCCCGGCCGGCGCCGCCAGCGGAGCACTGATGTGTCCGACGGCGGCTAATACACGCCTACATTATCATTACATTGAAAATGAATTTTTAAAATCCTTTTTGGTGTTTGTGAATAAATCCTAAAAGAAGTAAGTACTTCAAATTGATCTTGAAAGTCTGAACAACTGCTTCTTGTGTTCCGTGGCAGATTGAAAAAAGTGAAATAAAGTGATATGTTGTTTTTTGTTAGCTTACTGTGCAAAGCATTTGTTACGTGTAGTTACATAGTCAAATTATTAAAAATCTTTTATTAAATAACATTAAATCTAATACAACAGCGTGTAAATTATTCCTAAAGGTCTTAAGAAAACGATGATTGCAATCTAAAATAAGAAAGTAATTAACAAAGCAATATATAATAAGCATAATGAATTATACCTTGCCCACGTTTTGTTCATTACTTTATAAAAACGCATTAATGTAACGGTAACTGATAAACTAAGTAGGTACCTACAGTATAAAAAGGCTGTACCGTAACCCATTATAGGTGATGGTGTAGCTCTGACTGAAGCTCTTTCCATACACGATAACCTGGATATATTGCTAATAATTGTTAATTATAAATCCATGACATTTGATTTGTTTGCCTCCGCTGCGACTTCGCTGCGCTTAGGTGTGAGAATTCACGAAAAAGGACCTCTGATAGATCCAAAACTAATCGTACTATACCGAAAAACACATGAGCCGGCACATACTAAAATCACACTAATTAATTTTAATTTAAGTTAAACATATTAAAAATAATAGATGTTAATAGTATCCATAGTAATAATACCTACCTATTAAAGATCAATTCCGTATCAACACAAAGCTCCAAACAATAATTTTCATTAGGACTCCGATAATTACTTAGATAATATATTCACGGTAATATTTTACAGCAACAAACCTAACACGTTTGTTCCATCTGTAACATCCGTTCTATATTATTTCCATATATATTTTGTAGATGACACATGCTGGAATATTTTTTGCGCTTCTCACACTGCGTTGTGCTGACAGTTAATAAAAATCTGAGTTGTGTTGACAGTTAATAAAAAATCATAAGTACAGGTGCTGGAAAAAGCTGCAATAAGTGGCTACTAAATAATAGTCGCGGTGACGCCAAAGCCTAGTCTGAACTTGTCGTTGGGGTGGTTCAGTAGCGCAGAGATGGCGCAGGCCAGCTGGGTGCGCTTGCCGCCCAGGGCACGTTGCATAGTAACACCCACCAGGCCGTCCGAGTCCGCAGAACCTCGCACTGTCCACTGTTCAGTGCTCCATTCGTATGCCAAGGTCGCCACCGCTCGTCGGACTGCAAACCCTACCTAATAACAAATATAGTTTGTACTTTATTCATTGCAAGCTAAATGCAAATCTTTAAAAACTTAATTGATGTATCAATACTCATTCCACTATTATTTTCTTTAAGGTACTATTATACCTCAAGCATAGCCGCTACAGTAAGGAAAGGTTTGATAGCCCTGGCGTAGCACAAGTCAAGGCCCCGGTTGCCCAGCGTGGCGCTGAGGGAGTGGTCGTCTGTGGCCCAGCGGCCTGCTCCAGACGCTGAGCTCAGCTCTGAGGCTTGGCCCCGCGCGACTATTTCAGCACCAAGTGAAAGTTGCTCGGTTACCGCCTGTAATATATAGGTTATTTTTTCTAAAACGCTTGAACTGGTCATTATTGAAGCATGTAATGTTAATGTACCGTTTAAATAATTTTATATTCGTGTATAGTATGTGGTAGTATTTTCTATACGTATCAACCAGTGGAACAAGTATTGGACAAGTAAAACATAATAAACAACTACGCAGGGTAACCATTAAAAAGAGTGCCTTCTGCATGAATTATTTTAGCTTTTAGAGAGCTTCTATTCGGATTGTAATGAAGAGTAAATAAAAAAGGGTTGGTTGCCAAGACTTTTACATGAAACTTATCAAAAGACACATCTAGGTAGGTACTACAAAGGTTAATGAAGTATGTAACAGTAACAAATTGACTAGTTAACATGACTTGCAAATCAGGTGTTGATTTGACTCAGGATGGTCGGTGTTTTTCTTATCATAAGATAAATGTTGTATGGGAATAACATGAAAGAAACCCGACTTACAATATCTAATATTTAACAAGGCACGTACCTGTAAAAAATGCAATGCTATAAATTCCCGGTTTACAGCAATTATGGAAGCCGTACAGTTCTTGAAGTAAGTATCGAATATGCTTTCAAAACTGTAGAACTCAGCGTCGGCGATTTGCGCTACCACTGTGGCCCGAGTACCGTGTGTAGGACCAACACGCATTTCGCAACTCATTTGCCCGCCTGGAGCTGCTTCCATCACGAAGTAGGGTAGTGCAATGGGTTTGTTCTTATCCACGTATGATAGCAAGACTTTATACCCACCCGGAGAGACAGAACTAAATGATAATGAATGGCCCAAAACCCAGTTGCTGCTTGAACCTTGTTTCAGAGAAACATTAGCGCCTTCGAAACACTGCGGCAACCTGTATCGTGCAGCATTGTGTATATAACGCAATAGACCTGGGTACGTGGCGCTGTCGGGTAACGCAGCAGGATCTTTTTCCCTTTCATTAATCCGACCGATACGGGATCCCGAAACTCCCGCTCCGGTTTTGCCGCGATCGCTTGCAGTAAACTTAGAACTTTCTGGAACACAATAACTGCTTTTACGGGGCGACGGTGCATCGCCACCAGCACTTCTATCAATATTACACGGACCTGAAGTGTCCGACTCTTTTCTTGG
>DWMG01002457.1:0-13228 GCA_018244855.1 Elbella merops
TGGGACTTAAACGTAACTGGTGAAACGTGGGAGTGTACTACACTCCTCTGCCTACCCCTTCGGGGATTACAGGCTTGATGTTACGTTCAATATAAATAGGTACTTTTACAAAAATTTTTCTTTCCATCGGGTAAGGCTGTGGCCAAGTGCTGGCCTATACTAAAAAAAAATTTAAATATGTCCGAGTGATTCAATAGAAGTTGATAGTTTCAGTACAGTAGTGTCGCAGTCGGAAATTCAGAACAGACGGTAATACGGTTCGTATATCATTGCGTTCGTTGTTAATAATTTATTACCGAGAGCTGAACTCGTTTTGAGATAAGTGCACTCGTGAACTTGCGTTGGCAATCATCTGCCCGTATATAGAGCAAAGTCAATTGTTAGCTGTGGTAATTAAAATCGTGCTGATAATTTATTAATTAATTTTATATAATTGTGTATTTTGCGGTCGTTCGACATATTTTTTGCTTTCTATAATATGTATGATTTATAACATATGGTAAGGAATAATGGATGATGTAATTTGTTATTGGTTCTGTTATTATTTTAATTAATTCTAATAATCATTTATTGTTAGTATTTTATCAAATATTATCGTAATTTATTGATAACCATGTGATATTTATTTATTGAAGGCGTTCATACATTCTATCATTAATATTGTTATAAATATCCATTATCTGAACCCGATAGGTCAGATACTGGCTGATGGGGAATTCTTAAGGCTTTAATTACAGTACATTCATTAATATAATGATAAATAATCACATAATATGTATTGAACACGCGTATGGATTTGCCAAAACAGTTTAATATTCAGACAGAACCTACAGATTTAAATAGCAGCATAAAATATATGTAGGTACCTAATATATTACATTATAAGAAAATTTCTTATCCATTTTAATTGAATTATTTCTACCGAGAATAGAATAAATGTATCAGACGATAAGATGAAACCGTCCAAAATGGCAATATAAATCTCCACCATTTCTTAGATCGAGTATCAAATATCGCGAGCTGGAAAGTTATCGATGTGTATTATAGATGGGCACATGTTATGACAGCTCTGCATTCTCGCAATAAAATCGGAGGTAAAGTATTCAAGGAATAGAAAGAATATCGTTTTAATAATAACTCTAGGCTCACGATATAGGTACTCCTGGCAAAGTATTACTGAATCTATTTCCGTACAGTTTCCAAGACTTGGTTGAATTTTTCTTATTCTGTCTCAGTTGAATAAAAGTACATTCGAATAGGAAAAAAATTCTCGTAATTTTTCTGATCCCTTGTAATCGAAATTATAATATCCGTGGAAATCAGTCGAAACTCCAATTAGATACATAGAATTTTGTAATATAGTGAATCATCAACTTTCTTTTTTTAATTATGACATACCATCTGACAGAAAGGTGTCATTCCCGCTAATAAACATTTAGAACATCCACAGAGCGGCCATTGCGCTGTCGGCTTTGAAGGAGAGCTGTATTTGCGTGCTTGCAACTAAACTCATGTTCGTTCTTACAGGTTAATATCTCATATCGAAGAGAGTGTGGATCTCTTGTTACGATACCTAGATGTCCGCGTCGTGCGCCATGAAACGATTCATTCAGCAGCAGATTGCAGGAGCAATAACCATTAAAGATATCCAATGCTCATCTTGTATGGACTTACTCGTACAATAAATTTATGTGCTATTCGCAACTAACTGCAAGTGGTACTAAGAATCAAATGAGTCGTTTCGCTTAGATAACGATACAAGTACACACAGATATACATACTCATGAAACTGATAGATAATAAAAACACAATTTTGTATAACATAATTAATAATTTTCAAGAAAAATACATTTTATATCATGTCATAAACAAAGCACGTCCAAAAATAGTTATTAAGCAAAAAATAAATTTAACATCTACATTATCAAGCATAATTGAAATGACACGAGGTAAGCAGAGAGACCTGGCGTAACGACGTAAGGATAATACAGAGAAAACTGATTATCATGTGTTACACTGCCGTAATAATCAAACGCCACGGCGATATTAATTCTGACGTACGAGTATGATTAATTCAAACAGGATACAATTTACTGAAATACTGAACAGAACTCGCTTGTACCAGTGAGAAATTATATTATAACTCGGGACAACTCACACACAGACCTCTAATCGTGAACTAAGTAGAATTCGTATATACTATAAAATCCCACATATATAGCTACATAAAAAAAAACATTACAATCATACACTGAACTAATACTAATCTTCATTCCTAGGCTTAGAAAAAAATTCTAGATTCTAAATTAGAAACATTCAAGATAGACCCGGAGTTTGAACCCAGGACCTCGAAATCGGCAGTCGCGCTTGCAACCACTCGACCAACGGGGCAGTCTATATAAGAGATATTATAATCTATATTTATTTGTACGAGAGATAGCATATATTATAGATATTCCAATCTACAGAGAAAAAAATGTGTTTTATATCGTACAATTTGATTGTAGGTACTCCTCTCAACACTTAATCGAAGTTCTTAAAACTATTACATACATATATGCGAAGAGCTGAAGATCGAGCTCAGTGGTGAGCCATTGAAAAGGCCTATGTCCAGCAGTGGACGCGAGTAGGCTGATGATGATGATGATGATTACATATCTGTCTCCAGCACTCTCCAATCTTAATGACAAAGATGCGAATATATACAACTGTTTTTCATCCTTAAATGTTTTGTCGTTTCATTGTTAGGATACCGATCAATTTTAAAAATGAGAAGGCATAAAGTTTCCTCGCTATGAATTTGCTTAGCAACCGTATTGGCTCAGCTAAAACACATTATAACCTGATTAAATTCAAAAGGGGATTAGGATGTTACAACGTCTAACTATAACAAGTGAATATAAAAATATATTAACCTAATAGTCCGCTGCCTTACTCTTCAGGGTTGATAGGCGTGATGCTAGGTATGTACCTAAACAGATTTACAAGTAATACACCTGGTGTCTAAGTAGTTCTATCACTGTTTTGTTCAATATTTAATCATTTATTTTAGTCACCTGAGGGTAATTTTTAGTTCTTAAATTTAAAAACACCATTCTCATGCAATATTATCAAAGATAGTTCAAATATCAATCGATGTTACAAAATATACATCTACCAAGATTCGCTGTCGAGGCGAAAGCTTATGTTAAATATTTTTGGTAAGGTAACATGAAAAATATATTTAATCTGTTATGGGAAAGACACGATAACATCTCCAATACATTTATTACTTCCGTTACGCAGCAACGCAGCGTTGGTATTGTCCTCTGCAACGACATTATTCCTTAATGGTAACATATGTATATCTACCATGCCTGCCCTTTTAGACATGGTACACTATGAACTGCTATTGAAACTTAGAAAGAAAAATCTGTTCATCTCTTTGCTATCTTAAAATAGTAATATTTAAAAAAATTATAGTCTTTGGCAAACCATTAACTACAGCGATTACCATGCTGGTCTCTCCCATGGTTAATTCTAGATTTGATTCCCAGGCGAGTACATATCTGAACAATGAATAAGGTACTTGTGTGTTCTAATTCTGTATATATAAGCATGAGTATGTGTATTTGTGTGGGTGTATGCCACCCACGATACAGTAAAACCTAATGACATTAGAAACGTGAAATACCATTTATTTTTAACCCTAGAGATGTTTACACGTGTCAGACATTAGAAAACATATAAGACCTACAGTATAAAATGAACAGAACGATTTTGGTGAATAATACATATGTAAATGTTACCATCTGCATCGTTTTAAGCAGATTTAGTGTTGCCCTGTCAGTAAAATTTATAGCCACCGACTGTATTAACGAGTATCTTTTTTTACTTGCTTTCGCGTGAAATTCTTTACTTAAACTCGCCTAGTCTGCGCGGATTCGGTTAAGATTAGGAAGGTTTAATGTAAACCCAATTTTCAGAAACACGTTTTTATTTACCGTATCCACGTGTACATCCCTATTGTTTTTACGCTTAGTGTTATCTCCAGGGATTCTTTTTTGTATTGGTAGTAAAAATAACATTTTCATTTTGAAATATTTATTTTACGTCCATGTTAATTTACCTTGTATAGATTAGACATATGAAATAACCAGTGTTAGAGGAGAACTTAGATGTATTTGGAAAAAACATTATTACAAATTGATATTAAGGTGATGCAGTTAAAAATATACTGATACTATCATGATAATATCGCACCATAAAAAGACTTACAAGTCTTTAAACACAATCTTTTTACGAGTTATAACAAAAATACTTGCGGTAAAGTTAGCAACACTAAATTATACGCTATAGGTACCGTAAACAAAAATCAACTTTTTAAAACAAATACACAAAATCACAGTCAAAACATATTGAACACAAAAATATCGCAACACTCGTTTCGTAGACATAAGTGTGATAATTAATTTACCTATTTTTAAGGAAAGTACGGAAGGAGGTAATAAAATTTTATTACAAACAAAAACACGTCGCAAGATATTACTTAGGTGCACGTACGCACATGTTCGACTTACGTCACGTTTCGCCCGCAGCCTTGGATGCTTTATATTTCGCCACAAAAAGAGCCTGATATAAAAAAATATAATAAACACATAAAACCCATGCAACAATGTGTGTAATAACAAAGACTAACCAACGCATTATAAGAACACGGCGTTGCATTTTATTTTTATATGTTGTAATATTATGTAGATATTTCAACGGTTGGCCATTTTACTACTCGTATTTTGCAAACACTTCGAACTCCTAATCATCATCGCCTGCATCGACCCCTTTAATTGTTACACTCTTTACTCACAGTATTATTATTAAGCCCATAGTCTTCAAAGATGGCAAACACAGGTTGTCAAATTTTACACACTCTGCTCAATATTACGAAAAACTCAAAGCTATTCTACATATCCAAGGTTTGATCACTATTTTTGCGTTCATATAGCTAATGAGATTTAATTTTAAAATGCACACAATTGTGTAAATGCGGTTCGCAGCCAGATTTTAATCTGGATCCCCCGCACTGAGAGTTTTAATTCTACCCCACTAGATTATCCCTGCTATTAGGTGTTGATGTTCAACGTAAATTGCAAACATCTTTAACAAAGGATATTAAAGGATTAATTTTGTGTTAGTTATAACAGAGATAGATAAATATCACTAAAATGAAACAGTACAAACATTGCTGTTTATCAGCAAAAAAGATACAGCGGTTCTTCTTTTCAGTGTGACCGCAAGGTATTAAATTTTTCAATTGACTTCAAACCATTCAAAAGTGAAGTCATTCAGTAACTTGTACCTTCACGAAACTAGAGTAGAGCAGATAATACAATAAGTTGTGAAACTTGGAGATTTATCGTTATAACGGGAATAAACGTTTCTGACTATGAAACAGAAAAAACGTGGGAAATATATTGTATTTATGATAAGACTAAAGTTATGTAGTACGTATTAAAAAGAAATGGAGAAAATTATCTATGGTAACTAATTACAAGAAACAACAAAGTATTTCCATTAAAACACGAAGACAAGGAAAAAGATAAAAATATAATATAATAAAGTACGTTTTCTTGGTCATTAATAAGTAATTTGTAAATTAATAATGGCTACTAATGAGAACAACGTAAGTACTTCAAAAATTAACTTTGTTTTATTAATTAAGTCCAATAATTTCTTCCACTTACACAGTTCCGAAGCTCTAATGAAAACATTGAACTGTTCTTAATTCACCATCGTCCATAGACTTTACTAGTAAAAATATAAAGCATTTCCACATTAATTTAATTTTAATAAATCGACTATTGTTGTTTTCTAAATACAGGACAAATTATTAAAGAACCGAGAACAGTGCAAAACTTCCATATATGATTTTTATATAAAAATGGAAAGATACGAAAAGTCATCAAACAAGACAACTATTGTTTTATTTAGAACTATTGTTATAATTGGTCTAAAGTATATACATTCTTAAAGAGTAATTTGAGATGTCTCGTGTCTTAGTATACCCATCTAACATACCATTTTAAAAGCTACCCAACATTGCAAGCACTCTTTCTTTTACAGACGAACCCGAGATAATATTCTATCTACAACATACGAGAACCACCTTAACATTTAGAAACATGTGATCTTTCGAAGTTAACACGCCCGCCATTGATTGATGCGTGAAAGTGCTAAAAATAATATTATATCGTAAAACAAGCACAATTTTAACCAAGTTAAATTACTTTGTTAACCTATTGATATCATATCATGTCTGCCATAAATAGCTCTTACCTCGAAATCATTATCCCGTTAAAAGTATCCGCGTAAATAATCAGCCATTTATCACTCTACACTTGTCATGTAGTCTTGAGATAGCGAAAATTGCCTCATTATTGTGTTTTAACGAAAAAGTGATAATTGAAGTTCATGTATACACCATTTTTCGGTATTCTTGCGATGAGAAACTTTGATAATTTATAAGTTGGATTGCGTTAAGAATTATTTACAGCTAATGACATTGACATGCCGGAAGCTTTAAAGGTGTGAAGGAATAGAACAAAACAGTGTGAATAGCTCGCGCTGACTTAACTTGGCGAAAAATCTTCCGTGTCCCAAGAACTTATAACAAATCCGGGAAGCTTTTAGTCATGTTTTTAAATTACATTCGATAAAGGAGACATCGTGTACAGATATAATCTCAATAAAATAGACGCTACTACGCTCAGGCTATTTAAAGATCCCTTAAGGTATGTCAGAAGAATAAAACTGTGAATCATATATTTTTATAATCACGTTTTATACACATATATGTTAAAACGCTCCAAGAAACATGCGGCGCCTATAAATGCGGCTTTAAAGACTAAAAAAAACAATGGCCTTTTTTGAAAAATATACATCTTTTCTACTATCTTTACAAGTGTGTTCGTAGATATTAAGAACTTTATATGTACTTAATCGCAAGTAAGTTAAATTTTAGTCCCCCAATCCTCGGATTGAGAGGCTAAAATCTTTCAAACTCTCGAGTCTGGGTTACCAATCCTGGCACGCAACTCTTACTTAACAAAGTTGTATCGCTTATTAAGACAAAATATCACTTGCTCAAAATATCCTTAATTAATATCCTTAATAAAACCTTCATTCTTCATAATGTTCTATAAAGCATGTGAAGTCTGCCAACACGAAGATTGCCAGCGTGACAGAGTACAGGCTTAACCCTCCTCATTCTGAGGAGACTTCCGTCCGGCAGCAGGACGTTAAAAGGATTGACGATGATGATAATAAATAACATTTAACACCAAAACACTAGGACTACATGTTGTCGGTATCAATAAACAATGAAAAAAACGAAGGGATCAACAAAACATGACAAAAGTCTAATAAATCCTGTGCAAAATTTCGTCCACGTGTATTTAGGACTGCCTTCAACTTCTAATTCTGACAGGGTTCTGTGTTTAACAATGGACAATTAATGTTGACAATAATGATAATTTATTGGACTTTAACTAGCCACCTAACAGAAATTGCTTATTGACGAGTATTTGTAACGAAAATCTCATAACATTTGACTTTAAGACATCAATGCAAAAGATTTATAAGAAATATGGCGCTGATAATGCAACCCTAAACGAAAATCTGTGCTTAAGAATACTAAGGATCTGCGACCTGCAACCAAGTTTAGGTTAGAAGCGCAACATTCAGAATAAGTACCTAAACAAAACACATTTTCTAACACTTATCTCACACCTGTATAGTATAATATGTTTACCACTTAATTACTATACAATTTCTATTACTACTTCTGTAATAATAACATAACACATTGCACCCTGTAACATCATCACCTGTAGATGTCCACTGCTAGACATAGGCCACCTCTAATCGGCGCCACTCCTTATGTAGATGATATCGTTGTATCCTCTATAATCACCATGAAAGATCTTCCCGCCTATACATAAACATACATAGTCCGACAAAATGTAATAGGAAAAAATCCCATTAGTACCGTAAGCAAGTTACATGATTATCTTGTTCGATCTGGAAGCTTCCGTAAGATAGATGAGTCGAACGAGGAGGCCATCGCGTCGGTCTAAAACAGACGACCTTTTTTATATTCAGACGAAATTAATGCGAAATTTTATTGGTCACAGAGTACGTGAATGAAAAATAAATAATAATAATAGATACTATGGTAAAGTAATTAGTTAGCTTTTGGAAGAACAGTTGCTTTTTAGACAAGCCCGGTACTTCCTAATCTATACTTTACTTTTAGGTGAGACTGTAATCAACCACAAAGTATATCATCTTCCTGCCATGTAATTACTAATAAGAAAAAGAGAAGCCAATAGCATCTAATAGACGCGCTATGGGAGCAAGAGGTAGGCAGAGGAATGCAGAACACTCCCACGTTTCACCGGTTACATTTACGTCCCACTATGGAATAGGTGATGAGCCTATTGCCATACATCAGGCACATATAACCCCATCGGAACCACTACTAGAAAAGTAAAATCAGAAAATTTTGTAGTGTTCGACCCGGTAACGAACCCGGGACCTCCCGATCGGCAGTCGCACTTATAACCAACACGACCAACGAGGCAGTTAACATTTATGTAGATAAATAAAACTTTGTACACACACTGGAAAGGAAACTTGCAATATATGTATACATAATTATATACAATTAAATTTAGTTTCGTCTAATAAAGTTGCTAAATTTTGGACATATATAAAATGTACCAGCATCTTCTGATGAGACGTAATTATACTTACAAAACATGTGAAATAATACATTTAGTACCTACAATTCATCATCATCATCATCATCATCAGCCTATCTTAGTCCACTACTGGACATAGGCCTCCCCCAAAGGGGGTTTATGCCCGTAATCTCCACGCTAGGCATGCGGGTTGGAGATCCTACAATTAACACGGATAAAACTTATTTCACATGAATATATGTTATTCTAGAACTATTCACAAAATATAAGTCGTCGTATTATCGCCACGGAGTCAACATCATAATTAACAAAATTTCCCATATTAAATGTTCTGACATACATAGTAACGCCATCTGCTGTAATAAAAATATAACATCAAAACCTTTATATTTCTTTCCCCATATTGTTTTGATATTAGCATCATTGTTCCATTACTTTTTTTATATTAAACACGATCGACATTAAACGTTTTTTTTTTTCATAAAAAGTGATATTGTTAAATACTAAATGACATCACGAAATAAAATAAAAAATCGTAATACACGCAATATAAAACAATTACTAAGCTAATATGCAGGAAGAGCGAAATTTATTCTCACACGAAATGTGCGAGAAAATTTCGTAATAAAAGCAACGCGTCACAATAAAACGTTATAGTATATCTGAAAACCAACTTTTCCTATACAAGTATTGTACGGAAAATTTTGGCAATGTCAAACAAAAGTTACAGAACATTTTACAGTATTGTACCAAAACTCTGTCAATATTAACAACACCAGGAACGGAACATTGTTGAAGTGAAGCCAAAATCTGGACGAATTGTACTTATTTTACAACTTAGTGTTTTTTTTTTTAAATCTTTATTTAAAGGAGTTTTGGCACAAATTGACTATGACACCCCCATGGATACAACTTCACGTTGAGGCTTACTAACTAAATGATGTATAACTTAGTGTTGTACCAGTTATTTTAAAATTAACTATAAATAACTTTTTCTTTCATTCCAAAATTGTATGTATACGACTATTCCTTGCGAGTAGCAACGGTCAAAAACGGAGTATCAATCACACTGGTTAAAAATGTTATCTGAATTTTTGAAAAACTAAACCAATATTATTATTGTAGACGCGTAATTTACGCCAATTGATTCGAGTATTTCCGGTAACCTATTTAAATCACATTATTACATAAACGTTGTTTCTATTTTGTTTAAACTTGCTTTTGTTGCTAAAACTACTAATTTCGCGTAACTATTCTCATATCATATAAGGGCAAATTAAAAGTACGTACATTTAATGTCTTTCGTAAGAGATAAAAGCTTTTATAATCTGTCCCCGACCTTAAAATTCTGTGACATTTCTGTACCGCGATTTAAGAACTGTCCATAAAGCAGCCGAGAGGTCAAACCGCATAGGCACATCCAGCTTTGAAAAACAAAGCACACGAAACACGATAAATCGGAGGGCTTAAACCACGAGTCTGGTAATATCTGGCTTTATTTCTATGGTGCGAATAGCGTGGGTTCAAAGCCAGAGCCCGGGCTGATTAATCCGTGAACACCAGCCTCTGATATACAATTTATTACATATGTATGCACACACCCACGTTGGTATTGCGAGTTACTTAACAACAGTAGAACGCCTCTACTCATTATATTTACTGTAACACAGGATAACATCCTTGTGTCTCGTTCCCTTAATGCAGTAGATCGTGGCTCCTTCGTGTTAGCTTTCTCTATGGCCATGTAGAGGATCGTATAGTAGTAGTCGTGTAGAGTCGTGTAGAGTCGTGTAGATCGTGTAGAGTTCTGAGTGTATTTCTAAGTTCTCCAGTCTATCATCTAAGGTTCCGCTAGTTTTTCCTGCTACTTTGCCCGTCACCATAAGTTTCTTCATATTATCCGAGTTGTTTAATAATATAACATAGCAAGACATATCCCCTGTATTTCCCCAAAAGGACAGCCAGAAAGGTATAGTACGCCCACTTATCACCAACTATACCTACGTCTCATAAGGGGCAAGCCTTTTCCCATACACGAAGCACAAATCCATATTCCTCGCTACTACTGACAATTTCTATAAAATTAATTATGGCCCGTCCGATCTCGTCCGGATCGAATCCACGACCTGTAGCTCAGCGATGAGGCAGTCATTTCCAATAATAGTCTCTAACGAAACACCAGAAAGCTTATTAGCCGTTTATTTGATACACTCGTTTAATAAGCCGATTCAGTCTCATCCTGAAGGACGGATATGTATCAATAGGGATTATTTTTAATAGACGTCCGTTAATACTAATGATTTGGTCAGCGTAAGTAATAATAATTGGGTTTATAAATAAGCCTGCAATGCATATATATCCGCCTTGGCGTTTAAAAAATTAATCTATATTACTATGTTGTGGAAATTATAATTAAACCCTACTTCCATGGACTGCGAGTTTAATTGTATTTGTATTTCCTGCCGTCTTGTACCATAAGGGCTAGTTAGAGAACACGAAGTGCCAAATATTTATCTATCCCCACATACCTGACGTGCTTTTTACTTTATTTTGTTTCTTTACTTCTGTGAGCATTCAACGAATATCAAACAAATATCTATCTAACATTTTCAGTATAGTACTCTTTATTATTATTTGACTGTTGATTGAAAGGTTCTGGGTTCGATTCCGAGATGAGGTTTAATTAAGCATCTAACAGAATTCCGAGTAACAGGTCCGAGGTTGGATTTGTGCCCGTTATATGGCAATAGACTCAACCCCTATTCCATACTGCAACGTAGACATAATTAGTGAAACGTGGGGTTGTACTACACTACTGTGGTTACATTACTGTCCTATTTATTATTAAAAGTTTCATATACTAATGTTTTGTATGGCACACGCATGCCTATAGGTACTATGCCTTACTTTATTCAAGTTACAAAATACAGGTACGTATTAAATTTCTTAGTAAAATTCAGATATTTTAATAAATTATCGACCTAATGAATAAATCTAGCGTAAAAAGCTTCTGAAAATAAACTTAGTCACGCTAATTATAATTACGGACCACCCTCTAGCAAATTGTACCGTATCGAAAATTTGATAGCCTTATATTGCTTAATTTAAAGGCTCTTAGGCAAAAAAATCATTATTATCAGCTTGCCTCAGTCCATTGGTGAACATAGGCCTTTCCTAAGAGCTTTTTGCCCATAATCCCCATACTAAACATGCGGGTTGGTGATGACCACAGCTTCTCGCACCGCTTACATTGTTGTCCATCGGCAGCTGGAACATTAAGTTGTGTGTAGGGAACTGCGTTATACTACATTCGAGTCTGTCGCTGGCGTCTGATCGGTTGTATAGCAGGGTACACCATGAGGGGGTAATATTAGCATTGAGTCCTAAGATGAAGCTTACCCTAGAAGTAAACCCTAACACCAAAACAATAGAAGAATATAAATGCGCAATATCTGCTTTACATAGAGCAGGATACGAATGTCGTGAAATTCTTTCGATTTTAATTTCGAGTAACCCTTACCCTTTATTCATTGAAAAAAGAAGCTATTAGTACCAAAAATTTTATGACATGGAGTCCTTCAAAAAAGGGTCAACATAGTCCTTCAGGGCTGCCAACGGTGACTACTTACCAACAGGTGACGCGTACGCATGTTTGTCAGCTTATGCAATAAAAAAGGCTACCCCATAACTTGACTACGTATCATTAGCTATACGACAACAAAACATGGACGGATCACAGGAAAATTGAATTTATAATTTGAATGATTTGAGTGACGTAAGAAAATTGTATCCCTCCCGTGGGTCCGACTTAATTAGGCAAGGGTTGGCCAACTTTCGCCCGATGTCATACACAAAATTATCAGCGTAATTGTGTTTTCACTATAAAACAAAAGAGCGGTTGCTTGGATTTAATTAACTCCATGAATATTGAAGTGAAACGGCAATTATAATTCTGGACCTGATTATAATATTCGGTAAAGAATTTCAATTGAGCTCAAAATACTCTTTTACTAGCCGTTTAGGACAGTCGTACTTCTTTTGAATGATAAAACGTTCGTTTATCATATTTCTGAAAATGTTTTAAATAGAAATACACGTTCATGTCATTCGCTTATGATAAATTCGAACAGCTGTTACCTGCCCATACAAGTTTTCAGAATGAAATAAATCTAAAATCTTCCATAAATATAGAAACAAATCCACAATTTATTGTCGTCTAAGCTAGACATTGTTTTAAATAATTTTCGTTGCTGTATTTTGCAATTGGAATATTAATTTCATATAAATTTAGTCCCAGGCCTCTTTGTCATTTAAATAGTCCTTGGTTTCATAATAAGCCTTACGACACAGGACTTGCTTAATTTTTTTTTTTAAATATCTGTAAAGGCAGGGACTGAATATGTAAAGGTATTTTATTATAAATTCTAACGGACATTCCAATAAATGAATGGCTTGTCTTATGTAGTCGACATTTAGGGAATGCAAGTCTG
>DWMG01002458.1:0-13227 GCA_018244855.1 Elbella merops
GGCGGCGCAGAGTAGCTACTCCCAGAGCAAACAATACTCATCTATCGCGCACGACGCACAGTTCTGACGCGTTTTTCTTTCATTTGTAATACGCGATACTTTTTATAGACTTATGTATGCATTGTTGATTTATAAGTTTAATAAATGTAGATCGATGTCGGCTTATTACAAGATAATAATAGTCGGTTTTTTTTGTTAAATAATTATAACGACGATATGAGAATAAGTATTTACTAATAAGGTCATTTTGACTAGCGTAAAAGATACAATACTTAAATATCGATTGCACTGCCAAACTAAAGGTACTCATAATTGAAAAAAAAAACCTCTGTATTCTTCACATAATCTGTGACAAGAACAAGAAACAAATCGGTATATCGTGATTTCGGTTTGTCTCCAACAGCCGAATATTTACACATGGAACACATCGGTGAGAGGCGCCTTGACACACTAAACTCGGCATCTTCCGTGTCAGTTCAGTCAATAACTAATATCATCGCGGTTAAGCTCAAACTGAGTTAAGCACTACTGGAATCCGCTTTAACAGTGTGATCTGCAAATCTATCTTGACCAAATACGTCAGATGCTAGGTAATGGGGGAGTCACGAGTTTCGGAAACTAGCGCGCGTGTATTAGGACACTGATGAATGTAGAACAATCATGACATATCTGTATGGATAGAGATGTTTCGCATTCGGTGCTCTCTACCTACCACGTAAGGGACTTTCCGTGATAGAATAAAAAATAATAATCGGCACAAAAAGCGTTCCAGATCCAATTTAAACAATGATATTTTCTGTGTATATTTTTGTCTATCATATTTTGGTGTACAATAAGAAAATTAGTATTACTGCTACTATTTTCATCAGAACCATCGTATATTCTCATTTCTTGAAGGGACTCTTGCCGTTTGCTTGTTTCAATGGACGACGTAACGACGAATGTATTGAAACTTATTGAATTTACGATTGAATAATGAGGGTTATTCAGTTGTCACAGTATACTTTAGATACATACGAGTAAAGCCTCAGTGCGCATAATATCAAACCCTTTCTTCGTAATAGTATCAGAAACTGCATTGCATACGCAGTGGACCGGAAAAGAACCCGATACCCATGCGACCTGCTAGCTCTGAGGGGTAGTCAGGTTACCACTTGCGCCACTGGTTCGGTTCGAAGCTTGCTGCAATACCTGTGGTTTTGCATACTACGTTAAGAATTTTTAAACTATTATATACATACATATTACATACACATGTATATATACAGATATAAATGGCGTTTTGTTGAATGTAACAATTGACACTGATAATACGCTGATATCACGCCAAGTTTCATTAAAATTTTTTCATTAGTCTTTGCACGATGAATTAACAAACAGACAGATTCATTCATTAATTCATTCATTATCAGCCTATTCCCGTCCACTGCTGGACATAGGCCTCTCCAATGGCACGCCACTGAGCTCGATCTTCAGCTCTTCGCATCCAACCACTTTTAGCCACCTTGCGTATATCGTCACTCCACCTAGCTGGAGGGCATCCTACGCAACGTTTGTCAAGTCGCGGTCTCCACCCTAGAACACTTCTGCTCCAGCGGCTATCGGTTCTGCGGCGACAGATGTGACCAGCCCACTGCCACTTCAGCTTGCTAATCCTTTGGGCAAACAACAGACAGATAGACAGATAAAAACTAAAATATGAGTGATTTGAGTACAATATCACATCAGCCGTTACCGTTATATTACTGGACATAGGCCTTTCTTAAGGTATGCCACAATAGCGGCCCTCCGCAGATTTTAAATTCAGTTATATAACATGCAGAAATTACTATAAAGAAATTACATATGCACAGATACATTGAAGAGGGTACATTTTCGTATTCTTTAGAGGCAATATATTTTCCATAAACAGCAAATCCTCGTATGTATGTACATACCATTTTAAGGTCTATCCGAAAATATTTAAACAGACAACAAGCTCATAAATAAAGCACTAAAATCTCTCAATCTCTTCATAAACAATTTTATTAACTCCTGTACATCATATTACGATTTTATGTACGGCCATAAAATTCCCAGGTGACCATAAAAATTCTTAAACATTTCCTTACTAATTCTTTATAACATCATGCAAGCTTTATGAGAAACAATAATGATTTACACAATAAATAATAATAATAAATAATAGTCCACCTCATTCCACTGTTGGAATATGGGTCTCCTCTCATAATGAGAGGGTTAAGACCATAGTCAGCCACGCTGGCCAAGTGCGGGTTGGCAAACTTCACACTTACCCAACTCTTACAGTAAATCAAACTGCCGATTTATATGGAGCTTTGTAATAATATACATATGTAATTTATCTATGTATCGATTCTAATTTAATTTTTCGCCTGAAGCCATTCCAGTCAATAACATCTGTACCGATCCTTATCTCTTAGGCTCGGTCTACATGAGACTGTTACAAATAAGAAGTTAAAGTTTCAGAAGAAAATCTCTGCCGCGTATAAGGATTTAACGTTCAGTACACAACCACAGGGTAGTGAACATATAGCTTTTAAATTTCGTGTAAAATATTTCAGTAATATTTTTTCGTATTTTATTAGTTTACGAAAGCGAGTGTAAACCAGCTGTTTTATTTAACAACTGTGATTATAGCATTAGCGGTTAAGGAAATTGGAAAACCAATTAGTTAAAAATAACAATTTGAAAATCGTGCGGTAATATAACAAAAATAATAACTTCGAAAAAGAAAACAATTTCTAATGATAAGGTTCTTAATTTGACAACTATCAACTATTTTAAGATGTCTTGCTTACATTATTACCGTTTGAAATAGGCTCTTTAATGTTAATGTATAAATCAATTAATTTCCCAAACTATTGTTACATCATCATGATCGACATAATGATCGTCACCACTTTCATCGTTCCATTATTTAACACTTACAAAATATTCTTAATTTTTATAATAAAACCCAATCGTCATGTATTATGAAACTCTTCAGTAATGCTGTGTTTGGTATTATGCAGTCTTAACCACAAAATAGAAAAAAATAAAATCTGAAAAGTGACGCATATAATCGGAAGTGTGATGTGAACCGACCTTTACAGGAAATGTTCTAAATAGGCGCGAACACATTGGTCTTACGTAATTATAGCCTCGAGATACTATAAGTTAAATCGTATATTAGAGAGCTGGATAAAAAATGTATTTACCTATTGATCGATCGCGATTTTAACACTCGAATATACACTAACCGTTGAGATGTTGGTTCGACCACCTAAATGGAGTTACTACACAATTAATGTATAAATAAAAAGTTAATCATAATTAATTATACCTTTTCTGATACTACCTTTCTTTTCAACTACGTTAGAACGCCATTTGTTTACTTTTGTTTTTTTTTTATTACAAATAGGCTCGCGTTTGGCTGCAATCCCACCTTTCTTACGAACTACATAACATCACGCCTCTATTATCCCAAAGGAAACGACAAATGTGGTATACACTCCCATGACTGATCAGTATGTTATGTGTCCCACCAGGGAATTATGCGTGAGCCTTTTGCCATATATTTTATACGTGAACTAATGTGGGGATAGAAAAACCTCTAAATAAATTTCGATTAAAAAGTAGTGGTTGAAAATAATTGAGCTAAATAGTTCCTTACCATTTCTATTAAATTGCTTTCTTTTACAATCTCAGGAAGAAATTATGCAGTTAATTGAAGTACTTATAAATATTGATATCTGCAATCATTGTATGCAGATACGGTAACTACTGTAGATTTTCCCTTCCCTTCAAGAATACATGCATTCAGTACAATTGCTTTAATTAAACCGCATTTAATATAACAATCGGTTGTGTTTAGCTATGGTAACCACCAATATTGGTAATTGTAGGATAGAAACCCTAAATAACGGGACATATTGTAACGTGTTAAATTACGAAATAAATTAGCCATCATATAGAACTATTGTCCCATATATTTTCATGGCTGCAGTTCACTGTGTAATCGAAAAAAACATTATTTGTTATTAAACAATATCTAAGATATATACATACATATATATACCTACACGGTGCGTACATAAAATGTTTACATAAATTACATAGGAATCAAAAAATAAAAATTGTACTACCGTTCTCATCTTTTACAACATCTCCAATACAATTTTTAAATATTATATAATCAAAATCATCTGTATATACAGCATAACACAAAATCGTTACTCTGTCTTTCATTTATTTTGACATATCGCTTAATAGCGATGTTCTAATAAATCGAAGTACGTGGCCACCCTACATATAAGGTTACTTCTCACTGTGAGATTGTTAATTACGGCCTCACTTCCGCGATCGCCAAGGAAACTGACGCCGGTTTTTGTGGAAATTCTACCGCCACAGCCATGCTCTATGCAAGCCTCCTAGTAGTAATGGATACGCGATACAAAACTATATCACACGCTACAATAATTTTGCTGTAACTCAAAATGTCTAATGTATTGTTTTTCTTCTTATTTCTCGGCATATATTCAGGCTGATTATATTAAATTTAAGTATAATTCATCTAAAACGACATTAATGACACATATTTTAAGAAATATGTATTGATGAAAGCTGCGTAGCGTAGGGCACCCTCTAGCTAAGTGGAGGGACGATATACACAAAGTGGCTGGCAGTGGTTGGATGCGAGGAGCTGAAGATAGAGCTATTGGAAGGCGAAGGCGTGCTATTGGAGAAGCCTATGTCCAGCAGGGGACGGGAGTAGGCTGATGATGAATGATGATGAAAGCTGCACACAATACACAATTTAGTTTAAAATTAGTTCAATTAAGAACACGTAGTCACTATAAACTCGCTTCTCGTTCACAGTTTGCTGTGTAACAAGTATCTTAATTCGCGAGAGCATTGAGGCTAAGCTCATCAGCCTTCCTCTGTAAGTAGGAGTTTCCGTAGTGAAGACTCTATATTTTAATTACAAAAAGCAGAATTACAGAGGAAAGTTTATATCTATGTAGTACTATGCAGAAACCGAACTATTAGCTGAGAAACTTTCTTCTACAAACTAATATCCTTTAAATAGAAGTTAATTGCTTTTAAAAATATATTCATATTTAATAACAAATATCGCTGGGCTGATTAGGCATAAAATGGGTCTACAATATACATATCTGCACATTCAGTACACAATAACCTATTTGTCGTGATCGGATTGCTCTAAGGTTTTAGGTTTGATTCCCGCGCGAGTTAATAAACGAATGACTAACATATTTCCTGCACCAAGGGGTTTGATTTTATCTGCGTTTCCAATCAGCTATCATCAGCAACCATCACACTAAGAATCGTGCTTGAACACAAAGTAAGTAAAACACTTATATTTACAACTCTTAATTTAAATGTAAAATGGTTTAAATATATTTTCAAAATTAAATAAATAAATTTCTGATTAAAATTGTTAAAAAATTACCTTTATCTTTATGACAGGTAATCTACTCGTAAATGTGACAGTACAACTAAACATTTTATAAGTAGTTAAATTTGATAAGTTTCGTGCCCACTAGCGGTAGGCGCCACGTGGGACGTGGGCACAATGAAATAGACAAATGCGTTACATAAAATAGAGATCGTAATACAATATCCTCGAGCTATTACAATGCAAACATAAACTCTCGTATCTGGGACGCGCTGGCGTATCGGCAACGATCAGTTACGTTGAGGTAGGCAGGTAGTACGGGTGTTTTTGAGTCTACGTTTTATATGCTTAATGTACTGGACGTAATTGGAAATAGAGAATAATGTTAAAATAGTAAATTTATTGTCCATAACTCATTACTAGTCACTTTGATAACAATGTACTTACAATTTTTTTTTAAATTTTAATCTAAATTGGTGTACCTACTGTTTGTCCTCACAGTTCGATTTTTTTCATATTAAATAACATCACAAGCGGGTCAAACAGTTAATTTGTCATCTATAATAAATACGGTATGGATATATGGAAATAAGCGTTCCATAAAAGAACAGAAAATAAATGAAAATTTATTATTTGATTACTATCCGTATAATTAGGTCTAAATCGAATCCAATTCAATTTAAAAACTTTTATGTTATAAGACACGATATATTTGCTAACTACCTAACCCATCACCAATCTTGGGGCGATATAATAATAACATTAAAATCAAAATGCTATACATTTACATATTAACCGTCCTTACTATCGATATTATTATTACTATTAGCGAAGTGGAAAGAACTGACACACGCCGCTACATTACGCTTTCAGGGACACGACCTTCAGTAATAAAGAAACGACACAGAAGAAGACTATCGGTATTCACTCAATGGTTTTGAAAAAGACCTCAAGTGAGATGTGTAAGAATAAAATGTGTTAAAAGGTGCAAAAAAACTTAAGCAAGAAACACGTAACTTAGTATTTCACGCTTTCGTAACTAATACACACCTACATATTTAATACAGAGTGGGCGTGGAGCATTGTTCGGGCATGTTTCGTATTACGAGAATGAACGTAGGTACGAGTACCTCATGCATAAACGAAATACTATTCATTCATGTACAATGCAACGTACAAAATATACATTTGCTCTATAGAATTATGAGCAGAATTTATCAATGAATGAATGAGCTGTATTCATCATTTATAATAAAATATTTGCCGGTTTAATTCATGTATGTTTTTTGGAGTTAGATCGATTAGTTGCGTACCTATCCGAGCTCCGATTATTGAGCTCTTGTCCATTACAGCACATGATTTGTACATCGTATACTATCTATGTATTATCGATTTATTCATCAGCTGTTTCATTATCATGGTAGGCTCTACATAGTTTGAGGTCAGTTGACCGCATGTGAGTCGTCCCTAAATATCATTATTATGAACAGTCAGCAATAACCTCACCAAATACATATAATTCGTAACAGTCCTTATATTCACTTTGCTCCTCTATTATCAATGCAACCGACACAATATAGATTCAACACAAGATTTGCCCTATCACACCTGTAATCCCAGAAAGGGTAGGCAGAAGACTGTAGTGCACTCCCACCTTTCGCCAAACACTGGACTCACATCCAGACTCCGAGTCGTTACTAAAAATTCTAAATTAGAAAAATCCAATAGTACCCGACCCGGTATTTGAACCCAGAATCTGTCGATCGGCAGTCGCGTTTGCAACCACTCCATCGATTATTTTTTTTTATAGAATAGGGGGCAAACGAGCAAACGGGTCACCTGATGGTAAATGACTACAGTCGCCCATGGACACCTGCAACCCAGGGGTCAGCAAGTACGTTGCCAGCGTTTGAAAATCCACGAGGCAGTCATTCAAATACTGAATAGTAATTAAGAGGAGAAAGGGTAAAAAGTCCTCGGTTCTCACCGGATCAGCATTGTGTACTATTGAGGTTGCGCTCCGACCAGATAGAAGATAAAAAGCGTGATGCTATATCTTATTAATTATAAATGCCTGCAGGTACGTATATGAAAAATGTATGTCTATTTTACCTCATTTCACTTGCTGTCGCTTAAGGAAAGACTTACTGAAACAAAATACTGTCGGTGTCCCAAACCACCACCGTTCACAAACAATCATTGCCGTATATGTCTAATAGATATATACATGAGACATTCTATACAAAACTATATTATCTATTTAAGTCCAATATTGAAAATCTTTATTCTTTGAACAACTATTGTTTTTTTTATAATTATTATTATTTTTGAAATATCTGATATTAATAAGGCTATTATGTTATTTAAATAAATCCACAATGGCTACTTGAACTATGGCACAAATTTTAATCTACACACACACATACACACACATATACACACTGACATACACACGCATATACACACACATATACACACACAGACACATATGTGCACGTACTCGTATACGAGTTGTAACGCAAAAAGTTATGTTATTAACGTTATATTGCACAGAAAATGTACTAAATTCCACACAGTGAACCACGCGTGTTATTAAATATGAAAACATTAAAATTAACTTACTGCTGTTGCCAGTCCTAGGTGCTGTATTTTTTACTGACAGACAGACTCGCATGTTACACGGATAATTGTACGATCACTTCCTTACACATTGTTTATTACTTTATACCATTATTCACGATTTGAAACATTATTAACAATTGGCTTACCAGCTGTTCCATAGTAGAACATAAACGTTACTGACGAGACGTGGGATTACAGACGACACACGTGACGATTACAGACGTGATTTTATGGTATTATTAAAGGTTTAATTAAGTTTCAGTTCAATCATATTAATCTATATAGAAAAAGCTTATAGAAAAAAATCTATGTACGTAGAGGGAAAACAAAGTGTAGTCTCTCTATATAAAAATAACATAACATAATAACACGCCCGTATTTCCCAGAGGGGTAGGCAGAGCAATGTAGGACTCCCAATTAACACCAGCTATGTTAGGTACTTATAAATAAACAGTGTTTATAAAAGGTATTAAATATGTGTAGGTATTAAAGGTATTAAATGAATACAATGTTGACTATAAACGTAATATATACAACAAACCTAAAGAATTCGCTTCATAAATATCAAACGCTTATCTATTACGGCGGTAATCGAGGACTGCTAATAAAATATTCATTGTGTTTCCAATAATAACATTGGTAATGCTTGCAGACGTGCCCACATTAGTAGTCCTTTCGCCTCGCATAGTTTGCTTCTACGAAAGTCAAAGGTGCTGGGCGTAGGGTCATCACTATATTCATTACCTGAACAATACATTAGAAAGTTGTTGAAAATGTCTCGTGCGATTCTGAACCTTTTTCGATAATAACATGATAGGGTTTTACGCTATATTCATTTATACTTATAGATACTTATTTAGTTACTGCATAATCAATTTTACTATCAGTCTGTGGCAAATAATGCAGTTTTGTTGATTTAACGCTTGTGGTATTTTTTGCGTAAGAAAATTGTATGTATAATCCATAATCCATCGATGTTCGAACTTTGTTTTGATGATAAAACTGTTACGGTATCCTGGATTTCATAAACATAATATTCACATTCACCCCAATACTTAGATAATTCTAGATATATTTTAAAGGTCTTCTATTTTGAATACTGCTTTAATTCATACTGAAAATAACAACATACCTTAAATAATTCTAACAATAATAATATTTGGAAAAAACTCCACACATGACCATTTGATTCCAAAGTACGCATCAAGTGATCTTTTATTATGGTAATCTGACGACTGAAAAACTTTACATACACATGTAAATATATATATACATTATACTTATATAAATACTTTCGTAAAATGTCATATGCACATCGTCCAATAGGTACAAAGGCGACAAGCCAGTCATAATTATTAAAAAATATTGTAGTTTGTACTTTATTATGCATAAAACATTTGACAACCCTAGAGCTATCGTCGGCAGCAAACGAAAGTGCCCACCGGAAGTGAAACCTATACATACGTACACATAAAACACAAAATAAATAAACCGAGTACCTATATACATGTACGAGGAGCGGTTATGCAAGTTTTAAGAAAATAAACTTCTTCGTGTAAGTAATGACCGAAATCAGTATTAGAAGAAAATAAAATTAAACATCATTTGTCTTGATGTCTTGGTAATAGTAAGAAGATTTCGACTTTCTGGTACAATTTAGCCTCTGTGGCAGCTCATAGACTCACATCATAAGCCTGTCTCAGATCAAAGCTGAAAACATTCCTCCGTAAGGGGAATTTTGTCAATAATGCCTACACTGGCCATGCTGGTTGGACATCCCAAAGTACAGCTTCTCTCACCGCGCATCAGCGGCCACGGCATTTAACCGTGCCATAGACGCCTACATTAAATGCTAATATTCTACATGCATCCTAGATAACCCTGACTTTACTTTCTTTCGGGTCAAGACACGTGTTGGTAGTGGTGCGTATGGTGATGTCTGCTTTATACAGCTTGCATGTGCATGTAAGCTCTATGGGAGGGAAAGCTATAAATACTGCTTGAAGATACACTATCAAATACTGTATCCGTGGGTTACTGTGAAGTAATGCTGGCTTAATTTGGTGACGTGTTCACCGAATGATACATTACGTGGTACGTTATCTGAATTTTTCATGGCATTGGATATAATTACTTTGGTAAATTTTATTACCTCGCGTCTCATTGTTCACCTAATACAGATCTCTTTCGCATAAGCAGCACTACGTCGTTAGCAGAGATTGTAACATTTAACGAATCCAATCAATCTTGTCACATTGAAAATTGTTAAATAAGAGGATAATGAAAACAATAACAGAGACATTATCACGCTTATTTCCCATAGGAGTAGACAGAGACAAAGGATATCTAAGAGAACATGAACTATATAAAAGCACAATTAATACGCAGTCCATATTGAACCTAATAGCTTACTGTAGATTAATTATATATAACTGTAGTACAGTAACAAAGGGAGGTAATGAAGTGGTGTGTCGAATCGAAGGATACTGCAGTCACGATTTGGACATTTTCAATTCATCGTCGCAAAAGGAGGTATTAAGAAAATGTATGGATACCCTCGTTTCATGCTAATTTCGAAGCGAACACTTAAAAGGTAACAACTAGTTAATGGTTAATTCGTGTAACGAAAATAGTGCTGAAAAACTTAATAATAGTCTTAATAAATCGATTAGTCTATTTATCTTACACGAACTATTGTTTAAATGATTGTTTGACCTTTATGTATTGTAAGTACAATTAAATATTGGTCATGAGTATTTGCTTGCGACTACAGTTAATCTCCTGTCGGAATGAGACATTTTCTCACGATAAAATATATAAATTTACTTTATTTTAAAACCGCTAATAAGTTATCATAGTAAATAAATTTAATAATATCGGTCCTTCGATGTGTAAAATCTGCTAATCTATATTTGACCAACGAGGCATATTATATATAGGTAACATTTTCATTCTTAGAGGAGACTAGTTACCAACAATGAAACTAAAGCAGTTGATGATGAGACACTTTAATTTTCTTATGTTCTCTACTGTCTGCCTGCACTAGTAGGGGCCTAGCGTAAAAATGTAATAACAATAATAAATGGGTTGCTGATGAAACCGCGTTTACAGTAACAGCTTAAAAGAGTTACAATGAAAACCCTATTGCAATATGCAGTATGAATGGACGGTACCGGTCTCCATCAGATCACGAACTGATTATTCGAATAGGATTAGCATTCATTCATCACGAGTTGTTTCAATTTGAATCCACTCCTATCAGACGGAGGAAATTAGGAACATGAGAAAAAGGAACATGGACGGATGAGTTAAAGTCGCAAGGAATCAATGAATTCACAAAAAGAAGATCGTGAGTTTTGACGATGTTTGGGAGATGCGTATGTCCAGCAGTGGACGTCAGTGGGTTGAAATGATTATTATGATACACTTACCAAAATACACAAATGTATGTAAGGCAAGTTATATATAAACTGATTCGCTGTAGGTACTTTTAGTAAAATTAATTAATAGAATTATTAGTTAATTAGAAGTTCCAGAGTGAAAAATAACGTGAAGAAGAAAGTGCAAGTTACATTACATTATTGCCTCTAGCTATATACATATATATAAACATCATCATCATCATCAGCCTATCTCAGTCCACTGCTGGACATAGCGCGCCCAATGAGCGCCATCGCGCCCTGTATACACATATACAAACATGTCAAGCGCTATTAAACCGAATTACAATTAAAATTCAATTCGTGTATGTTCCCTCATCCGTTTCTGTTTTTGTCCCTTTGATTGCTGCTACTCGTATATAAGTACACGCGTCATTCATTTTAATAATGTTCTGTACATTCAAAAACAGTACACGGTTCATTTATAATTTCTCTCTTTAAATAAATATTATTTGCAGAAAAGGGGGTTGCTTTCTTTTATTTAATCAAGAGATTGATTTATTACACTTCATAGAATATATCTAAGTTATATACATAAGTATATGAAGTTTTAATAGAAATTATTCCAATGTCAGTGTTTCTCACGCAATCTTCAGGAATGCGTTTACAGTTGCTATGCAAATTCAAACATCTAATCACTTGCACATAATTGACTTTCAAATGTCCAATCGTTCGGTGAAGAGCTGATGAGTGAGTACGTGGAACCGAATTCTCCACGTTGCGACTGAAAATAGTATCGCGCTAAATACTCAACACGTCTTCTTTACATGTACACAATACATACAACTAAGTTTGTAAGGATGGCATTCTGGATGATGAGTGGCTAACGTCAAAGAAGCGCGTCTCGTCTGTATGGATAGAAACATCTGGAACATTGTGCTCTCTGCCTACTTCTAAGTGATCTCGGGTGCCAAATAATAATATTAATCAATACAAACATATATTGATTTATGCATCAATCAGCATTCCCACCAACCAAGTCTAGGTTCTACTCTCATTAGACATTAACCTTATTTAATTATATTAGATAATGTCCAATTTCAATCGCCTTCGGTACAGTCGCATATCACAGTGTTCCGGGTTCGATTACCGGTCAATGGCCCATCTAAACTCAGTCTGAATTTAGATATCGGTTCTTAATCTGTAGCTTTGGATATCAACTTGTATTGCTAAATTGAACCCAGTCGTATGAAGCCTTAACTTACTATTATCTCGCAACTCTATCACCGTGGTATATAATACCTACATAAAAATGGTACTATAAATGTATTAAAAACAATTTCTTACCACTGGCCACTGACACAATATAAAAAATAGCATATTACACTTTTGTTAGAAAATGCTTTGTTACCTCTATAACGCATTTTAAATTTTAATGTACAAACAAAATGAATATTAAAATTACATTTCAGCTTTAAATATAACTTTAAAGCTATATACATGCTCTGTAGATGAATATTACAACCATAATAATAATTAACAACTAATAATTAACATCTAATAATTATTTACTTATTTAACAATTTTGTACACGGAGAAATAATAAAAGACAAAAAAATCACACATAATAAATTGTGTACAATGTAATTCAGGGGTGTACAGCTTATACGAAAAATATCGAAACGCCACTTCGAGTAACAAAGCGAAAACAAAGCCAGTATTGGCATTTACCTAAACACTGTGTTTATGCAATTGCCTGCGGTCCACCGTGCGCTTTCACTAGCGAGATTGTTTGCAACAACAATA